>JASGXE010010447.1:0-24036 GCA_030068105.1 Sinentomon sp. SZTP_YWyxl | reverse complement strand
TTGAATTTTTGTCCACAGTTGAGTTATTCGCATGTTTCGTCATTTTTCATCCATGCAGGCGTTGACACGTAGGTATTTCAAGCGGGGCTGATATGCCCCAAAATACAATGCCCCGAAAATACAAAATAATTTATTTTCTTATCTCACCACAGCTTGTGGACAGAATTGAGAATTAAAAAAACACCATGGAACTGGCAAAATGTCTTTTCGGAGAAAAACTTCCAAACGCAATAACGTGCTCAACGATTTTCAGAAACGGCTGGAGCTCGTGAGCTCCTAATGTAATTTTGGCTATGTTGGTTTGTATGGGTTGTTTGGATTCGTTAGGCTGGTTAGGTTCGGATAGGTTAGGTTAGGTTTAGGGTTAGGTTAGGTAAAGTTAGGTTGGTTAGGTTAGGTTGGGTGAGGTTAGGTTGGGTAAGTTGAGTAAAACATGCTTTTCGGCAAATTGGGAGCTTACGAGCTCCAGCCGCAAGTCGATTTTCCGGCACAAACATTGGCAATCTCCCAAAAAAATAATGGCACAAAAAATATGCCTGTAAAGATGCGATGGTTGTGAGTGCTTTCGAAGTGAAACCAAATAATCCCCCTATTTTATTTGCTGTGACAGACGTGAAGCGCTGGTGTTCGCATGCATCTTTTTGGATGGAAACGGTAAAAGGCATTTTGTTATGGTAAAGGAAAAATGCATTTTGGTATGGTAAAAGGTAAAATGCATTTTGTTATGGTAAAAGGTAAAATGCATTTTGTTGAGGCATGCGCTGACGGTAGCAAACCAAAGTATAGTAGACCAAATATCCTACCTACGATCCCCATATCCATCCGCAACAATCGCAGGTTTTCTCATGGTACACTCCACACGAAAGCTGCAGAGACCAAACTATAATCATCTACCTAACCTTTTAGTGAAATTGAAAATACTTCCAGAAGACAATAACTTAAATTGAAAACCCGATTTTATTGCGTGTTTTATACACTGTTAAAATTCAGATATGTCTGTCTGCTGTGTGCACTCAAAGGCTGAAATGCTCCCACAGTCCAACCTGAAAGCGCAGCCGGGACAAACCGCGGTAAAAGGTGACTTGTGAGATAATTCTTTCGCGCACCATCAACAGCAGGCAAAAGCCGCCACCATAGCTGAAATTCACCTCATGCTCTTAACACATGGTCTACATTCACAGGGTCAAAATCTTTGAGGGGATGGGGAAAAGCACAGCAGAGTTATGGGAGGGTGTAAATGTTTTGTGGGTCAAAACTTCGTCGAAGTTTGGGGCGCAACCCCAAGTGCAGGGGGTCTGGGGGAGCCGTCCCCCAGCTAAGTTCCAGGGGGCTTAGTCGCCCCCGTGCGAGAGTCCGTCCCCCATGCAGCACTAATCAAATCAAACACAACAGGGTCCCGCCAGCGTATTTTATTAATCTATGTATACGAATTCGGCAATGTCCCGATTTGGCACTTGGACAAAAAAGCAAAATAAAGCTAACCTAACCAACCCAACCTACCCTAACTTAGCCTAACTAACATATCCTAACCTTACCCAACCCATTTTCTATGTTCAGAGTGTTTTCTTGCCTTTTTTGTGGCTCTGGACTTTTGCATGCGGTTAGATGGAAAAGTGCCAAATAGGTACGTATAGATTAATCAAATACGCGTCCCGGCAAACCCACCATCGCCCTTTTGGTTGAAAGTGTCGTTATCCCTTTGGGCAAAATTCAAAGGGTCCTTTGGCCGGCCAACACACATAGAATTTTGTGCTAACTTCTGCCGGCAAATGCGGAAATGTACCTATTTCAACAATTACATTGCATGAGATGTGGATAATCACTCAAATTCCCTCCGATGTTCGGTTGCAAATATCACTCGTTTCGAACAAACAGGTAAAATTCCAAACAAATCATACGTTTCCATACACTTCCACAGCAAAATGAGTTTTTTCGGCAACAGTTTACAATACCGCCCTGCCACCCGAACCACCGGAGCCGTTTTTCCACCGCAGCCACTCAAACCGTGAATCCACCGTAGCCGCAGGAGCCTGTTGAATCACCGCAGCCACCCGAACCTGGTTCCCACCCAAGCAACAGTCGCCACCTCCGGAGCCAGTTCGGGTGGCTCCGGTGATCAAAACAGCTCCGGTGGCTCGGGTGGGAAAATGCCAAAAAGAGCAGGCTTCAGTAGTCAACAGGTATTTTTCTGCTTTCCGTTTTGCCTTTTTTTTATAGCTATTCGTTTTTCCCATTCAATCCTTTTTTCGGAATTCCTTTTTTCGTATTGCATGCCTTCGCATTTTCGACATCCTGCAGGCTTGGCATGGTTGTGAGAAAGACGCAAGCCTGTTCAGGCTTAACCATGAAAGTTTTCCACATTATAAGGTTATTGCGCACACGCGCACTAAGCCGACAATACTGCGACCTCTTTGGTCCACGACAAAAGTTGAAATCAGGACTGCACTCTGTGTTACCAATAGGGCTGAGAATGTTGCTTTGAAAATGGGACCAATTTGCCTGCATATGGATGGCCTAGTAGCTGCGGTTTCACAACATATATCTAAATGGCCAAATGAACACAAATGCATAAAACATTTCGGCTACATTTACCTGCTTGTTTGCTCCCCGCTGGCATCCGAGTCGTTCGGCTGGAGAGACAGTCACCCACCTCCTGCTGGGCAGTTGACCCTTTCACGGGCTGGGCGAGGCAGGGAGTGTGTTTGCAGATCAGGAACGCCTGATAAACCTTCTTATCTGTACTTGAAATACCCGCCAATGGTTTGCATCCATGCCCCGCTCACAAATTCTACTGGACATGCAGGTGAGGTTGGGTAATCAGAAGCCTGGAGATGTGATCATCGGCAGGATTGAATAAAGTTTTTCTGCTGGATTAACTCGAGCAGTTCCTTTCAAATTTCAAACAGAGTCTAAGATCTTGCTTTGGCGAGGCCCTCGTCGAGCGATGATCTTTCAAATTGCTCATTTCCAGAAATTTCCCAAAACACCAAAGGGCGTTATACGTGTAGCTGGCTTTCTTGTGTGAAGGCTCTCAATCGTGTGATGCGTGTTAAACCCTTCTAGGTGAGACCTTTCTCCGACATTGCACCTGTCAAACACTGCAAAACGTTGCCATTTCAGATCACTCATTCACAGAAATTGCCCCTGACACCAAACGACCATGCTTTTTCTCATGTGGAGAAAAGCGAGCGTGTGATGCGTGTGCAATTGGAGTTCTGCGGGCGTCGCACCAATTATAGCATTTGAATGTTGTTTTATTGTTTGTTTTTCATCCTTTTGTTACTCGACTTGAACCTTTTATCGTATGACCCAGCAGCGAACTAACCTGTGCGCCTGCCACCAAAGATATTGCGGAGTATTGTTAAAAAAAATGTGTGTAGCGTGCTTTTATTTCCCACAGGGGCAAACATCATGAGTGAAACGCTTGCAAATTGATTCCCTTTCAGATGACATTATTCCATGAAATTTCCCCTGAAAACAATCTACTATGCTTTTTCGGTGGAGAAAAGCGAGCGTGTGATGTGTGTAGCGTGCTTTTATTTCCCACAGGGGCAAAGATCATTAGTGAAACGCTTGCAAATTGATTCCCTTTCAGATGACATCATTCGATGAAATTTCCCCTGAAAACAATCGACTATGCTTTTTCGGTGGAGAAAAGCGAGCGTGTGATGTGTGTAGCGTGCTTTTATTTCCCACAGGGGCAAAGATCATTTGTGAAACGCTTGCAAAGTGATTCCCTTTTTGATGACATCATTCCATGAAATTTCCTCCGATTCCCTTTCAGAATACATTTTCAGATGACATCATTTCTGATTCCCTTTCTTCTGTTCTCTGGACATCTGACGACTCGAACTCGTCCGCTTCCCAATTCAGAGAAACAAAATACCCAAGTCTCTTCAATGAGGCGCCCAACTTAGTATTTCCAGCTTCTGAAGCTTGAGCTTCGGCATTTTTCCACCCGAACCACCGGAGCTGTTTTGATCACCGAAGCCACCCGAACCGGCTCCGGTGGCGGTGACTGTTGCTCGGGAGGGAAACCCTGTTCGGTTGGCTCCTGAGATACAACAGGCTCCGGTGGTTCCGGTGGATTCGCGGTTCGGGTGGCTCAGGTGATTAAAAGGGCTGCGGTGGTTCGGGTGGCTCCGGTGGTAGGGCGGTATTGTAAACTGTTACCGTTTTTTCTGCTGTCTTGTGAGAGAATGCAACAGACGGGAGGCCGCGGCAAGGCAGCAGAGTGAACGTTATCCTGCCAGACGGGTGAGGGGAAGAGCGATGTGGTGCGGCATTGTAAAAACCACCGTCTCCTTTCATGCTGCGTGGCTTCGCTTCGTGTGCACGATGGCCGTCAAATACCCACAAAAAGGTCGGATATTCATCGCGTCTCAGTAGCGCAGTTGGTGAGGCGTTTTCGGTGTGTGATACAAGAAACGAAAGACCCGAGGAACCGGTTTCGAGTCCCGCACTCGTCAATTCTTTTTGCGTGATATCCGATTCAAAATGAGCGAAATTACGCGCTGCGAATGGGTGATTTTTCGTTTTCGGTGTGTGATTTCAGAGATCAGATATCCCACATTTTCACTGCAGAAATCACACGTTTATTTCTCTGTGAAGTCCTTTGGCCAAAAATCAGGGGGTAGCCATTTTGGCCAAAAGTTAGTGGATGTGTGATTTTTGGCAAAAGTCAAGGGGCAGCCCAACTTCCAAGGGGGTAAACCCCCTATGTGCACGAATGACTCCCAATATCATTACCTTTCAGCGGCGTTTACCAACTGGGGGGAGTGTGAAGTTTCCCTCCTGACTTTTCGTGAAAATGTGGCAGGTTCGCAAAATGTGTAAAAACTGCTGGACGCAAGTAGGAAAAACTGCTTCGATTTTCCTACTCAGTTGTTGGTTATCAATTTTCCAACATGGTTCTCGGTTCTCGATTCAACCTCACCACTTGGTTGGCAACACCTTTTTTCAACTCGGTTTGTCTCGATTTTCAACCTATGGTTGTTGGTTCTCTAATTTATCTCAGTTGATGGTTCTTGGTTCCGATTTTCCAACTTGGCGGTTGGTTCTCAATTTTCCCTCTTGATTCTTGGTTCCCGATTTCGGAACTTGGTTCTCGAATTTCCAAATTGGTTGTAGGTTTTCGATTTTCTAACTTTTTAATTGCTGCTTCTCAATTTTCCAACCAAATTGTTGGTTCTCCGTTTTCCAACTTATTTGTTGATTGTCTGTTGACTTCCAACTTGGCTGCTGCTTCTCAATTTTCCAACTGAATTTGGTTCTCGATATTCCAACTTTGCTGTTGGTTCATAATTTTACAAGTGGTTATTGGTTTGCAATTTTCCAACTTGGTTCATGGTTCTCGATTCCAACTTTGTGTTTATTAGTCCCTGTTGATTTGAAGTTTCGGTCCACAATTTTCCAAGTTGGCTTTGGTTCTCCGTTTCCAACTTGGTTGTTGGCTCATTCATTTCCAACTCGGTTATTGGCTCCATTTTTTTCCAATTTTTATATAGTTGCGTCATCCGGAACTGCCTCTTCTTCGACGCGAATTGGGAATTTAAGCGCAGCTGGTTGTCTCGGGACAAGATCCATCTAAACAGCTACGGACAGGTCCAGTTTGCAGATATTGTCAGCCAATTCATCGACCAATTGTGGATGAATGATTCGCCAGAATGTGAAAGTTCCAAAATCGAGATGCACGATCCAAATATCGGTAATCTTTTGAACAATTTTTTACATCAGTGTGTAGCCGGCTTAAACAATCTGATTGCAACGAGAGGCCAAACCTCATTTTAAACACTTTTATCATAATTTTCCAAATTCACTTTTTAATTCCAATTTTCAATCAATTTTTGTCATATGCGTTGTGCAAAAGCGTAAATCGCAGTTATAGGCCTGGACTTCATTCACCTTTTCCAGCATATACTGGGTGTCCCTTAACTTACTGCCACACATTGGCCACCTTTCGCATCAAATCTCCGATAAATATTGGGAAGTGGAAGCGTGTTGATCAGTCATTTTCCTCCTCATTTGAGACTCAAAATTATTCTCGAAAAAAGAAATTGATTCCCTTCTCGAAACTGGCAGGCCTTCTTTCTCCCGATGATGATTCTGACCATATTCTTGCTGAAAAAAATGTACGCTCAGTTGAAATTGGAATTAAATGTTTCGATGCGATTACTCCGTTATCGGCCCATGATGTTTCAACTCCCCTGTTTGGCGATGACAAAATCTCGAACTCAGCTTTTGACGTTGGTAGCTGCGCTCCAAACATTGACCGTGTGAATTGCTCTCCTCAAAGGGCTACTTATCCACCCTCCATTGCCAGTTCGATCCCTTCGCCCGCTGCCAATTTAGTGGACATTTCTCACGTCATGGCAATAATTAATTGCAGATCCATAAATAGCCTGGATAAGCGCCTTGATCTTTTGAGCCTAATCAATCAGCACAAAGTTTCTGTTTTATTTTTGACCGAGACATGGCTCACTCCAGATGTCTCTGATGCAGAAATAATACCTGAAGGGTTTGCAGTTTACCGTAAGGATAGATTAAATAAGCGTGGCGGTGGAGTAATGATCGCTGTACGTAAAAACCTCGTTAGTTATCCATCCTGCCTGGGCATTCCAGATTCAAGTTCCCTCGAAATTGTCTGGTGTACAATAAACTTTAGCTCCAAAGTATCATTCACTGTTGCTAGTGTTTATATCCCTCCAAATATCCCGGAAGATGATGTTGTTTTTGATGATCTGATTGACTCATTCAATGAGCATGTAACTGCAAATAGTAAAACACTAATATGTGGTGATTTTAACTGCCCCTCTTACCCATTTCTGGTTGCGCCTCCCAATGGTTTTTCTGGAAACGATAAATTTGTGCAGAAATTTCAACTGCTCTTTTCACTCAATCAGTTTGTTGAAAACCCAACTCGAATAACAAGCACAACTGCTAACTTTTTGGACCTTGCTTTTGCAAATTTTGATTCCCCATCCCCGCTGGTAAAAATTGTCCCGGGTTTGTCCGACCATGAAGCCGTTTTGCTTAATTTCCCCGCAGACCAAATAAACAAATCGAATCATGCGAAGAAGTGCATTTCCTTCAAGGATTATTCTAAAGTCGACTGGGACCATCTAAATTCTGTGCTGTCTACTAACCCCCTCTTTGCTGACATCAGCATTCGCAGCAGGCCCATCAATGACGTTTGGTGTACTATCAAAGGTACTCTACATGACTGTCTGAATAAAATTCCATCAACTCGAAGGAAAGTAAATGCGAAATACCCATGGGTTAACCGTAAGCTTGAGCGTCTTTTTTGTTTGAAAAGAAAAGCACATTCAAAATATAAACGTAGTGGAATGCCTCGTGATGAGGCCCGTTACTTCAAAATTAGAAATGAGTGCCTCGCCTTGAACAAAACTTTGATGAGTGAATTCTTAACCAAAGCTATTGAAAGCCAGTACTCGAGAAGTTTTTGGAATTATCTTAAATCCCTGCGAAAGAATAGTGGTTTTCCCCCGATTTTTGATTCAACGGGTGCACTTATCGATCAACCGAATCTGAAGGCGGCAACTTTCAATAATTATTTTTCAAGTGTTTTTAATAATTCATCAGTTGTTTCTTGTGCGCCTATTTCATCTACCCTGATGGTTTCCAACACCCGTCATGGTCTTTCAACACCATTGAATGATTGTATGCATAGCTTGTTTGTAACTGTTAGTGGTGTTTTAAAACTTTTGCAGAGCATTAAGCCAAAGAAATCAACTGGCCCTGATGGAATCCCTGGAAAATTGATGAAGGAACTTGCACCCTCTTTGGCACCAGCCTTTGCTTCCTTATTTAATAAAATTATTTGTGAGGGTGATATTCCTCAAGACTGGAAACATGCAAAAGTTATACCTATTCCTAAGAAAGGAGCTCAACTTGACAGACCTGAAGGTTATCGCCCCATTTCCTTAACCTGTATTGCTTCGAAGTTGTTTGAGCGGATACTTTGCAACTACATCATAGCAAAGCTTCGCCCTCTGAACTTTTTCCACCGCAACCAATTTGGATTTATGGGAAATAAGTCCTGTGAAGCTCAGCTTGTCTTGTTTGTAGACGACATTGCCCGTTCACTGGAAAGTAAAGCACCCGTCCATGCAATATTTCTAGATTTTGAAAAGGCCTTCGACCGTGTCTCCCATTCGATTCTCATCCGCAAGTTGCATGCAAATAATTTCCCCCCTTTTTTCACAAGGATTATTCAATGTTTTTTAAGCAACCGATTTCAGCATGTTACTGTTGAAGGCGCATCCTCACAATCCGCTCCAGTCACTTCGGGGGTTCCTCAGGGGAGTGTTTTGGGACCATTACTTTTTCTCATATATGTCAACGATATAGCAGAAAACGTGTCCTCTTCAATTCGCCTGTTCGCCGATGACATTGTTATTTATAGAGCCATGGTTTCGCAGAACGACCCTGGGGTGCTGGCAACTGATCTGCATAGTATCACTGACTGGTGCGCGAGAAACGACATGAGAATAAATACCAACAAGACGAAGGTTATGCGCTTTGGGAAGCCCACTTCATTTGATATCCCGCCTTACATAATTGATGGGGTGGCTTTGGAAATTGTCAAAACATTCAAATATTTGGGAGTGAACATAAGCTATGACCTGTCTTGGAAAGCCCATATTCAATTTGTAACGAAAAAAGCTTCAAAAGCCCTTTGTTATATCAATAGAAGTCTCAGATTTGCGCCGGCAGCCCAAAAGAAACTTGCATATTTAACAATGGTTTTACCAATACTTGAGTATGCGTGTGCTGTGTGGAATCCTACCAAGAGAATTGCCATTCAAGAAATCGAAAATGTCCAAAGACGCGCGGCCAGGGCTATTCTAATGGATTATGGCAGGTTGTCCAGTGTGACTGCTATGTTGTGCGAGCTGAATTTGAACACCCTTGAAAGCCGGCGTCGCAACCACTGTCTTGAACTCTTCAAAAAATTTGTTGTTGGTGATATAGATGCTGCCATTCCGAGAGATTATTTCCTTAAGCCTACCCAACGTAGAACAGATCATGGGCTTTGCTTTACTTTACCTCTAATTAGGACATCCGCTCTGGCTGACTCTTTTTTCCCAAAAACAATTCTCGATTGGAACGCCCTACCACGTGACACTACTTTAATTAAAACCTCCCTTGCTGTCGTTTCTCGTGCCAGACATGATACCTAATTTTAGTTGTCAGTTGTGAGTTCCCTCAATTGAATTCTCACTCAAGTTGCATATGAATTCTTTCAGTTAACTCCTTTCAGTGCCTTTCACAGTCGCTCTTCCCTGCACAGTTCCATTGCGAACTTCCAACCTAAACTTGTCGAGTTGTTTTTGAGTTGTGTTTCCTGTTATAATTAGCTGTTTCTTTGCCAATTTGTATTCTTCCTCCATCACGTCCACCTATGTTGTTTGATCTCGCCTGTTTCAAAATTGTGGTTTGCCTCTTAATTGTCCCATTTTTTTTATCATTGACAAAGCTCTTGCTGCTAATTTTACTGGCTTCGCCAATGAATTGTCCGTTGCCAGTCTAAACTTTTTGAAATAATAATAATAATAATAATAAGTTCCCAATTTCCAACAAAGTTCTTGGTTCTCGATTTTCCATCTTGGCTATTTGTTGTCAAATTTAATTGGTTGTCAGTTGTTTTAGATTTTCAAACTAAATTGAAGGCTCTCAATTTTCCAAGTTGGCTTTGGTTCTCCGTTTCCAACTTGGTTGTTGGCTCATTCATTTCCAACTCGGTTATTGGCTCCATTTTTTTCCAATTTTTGTATAGGTTCCCAATTTCCAACAAAGTTCTTGGTTCTCGATTTTCCATCTTGGCTATTTGTTGTCAAATTTCCTAATTGGTTGTCAGTTGTTTTAGATTTTCAAACTAAATTGAAGGTTCCCAATTTTCCAAGTTGGCTTTTGGCTATTGGTTCTCGATATTCCAACTCGGTTGTTGATTCTGTAATTAAACCTGGCTGTTGATTATCATATTTTTCAACTCCGTTCTTGGTTCTCCATTTTCCGACTTTGTTATTGGTCCTCAATTTTCCAATTTCGTTCTTGTTTATCAATTTTCCCATTTTGCTTGTCATTTGACAATGTCCAACTTGGTTGTTGGATTTCAATATTTCAACTTTGTTCTGTTGGTCTTCGATTTTCCATTCGTTGTTGGTTCTCAATTTTCCAGTTTGGTGTTTGGTTCTCGGTTTTCGAAATTTGCTGATGGTTCACTGTTTTCCAACTTTGTTCTTGGTTCTCCATCAATTCCAACTTGGTTTTGGTTCTCGGTTTTCCACTTTGGTATTTGTTCCTCGATTTTCCAGCTTGGCTTGTTGATTCTCCATTTTTCAACTTCCAAAATGAAAAAAAAAAAGTTTCGGATGGGAACCTTAAAGGGAAAACCACATGCCGGCGCTCTGGCTGTTTGGAGACTGAATTCGGAACCCCATTACACATTTTTTACAATGCGCATATCATTCATAATTTCCGTCACCCGTGTCGGCGAAGGACACTTGAAATGATGACTGTGGGACAACAAACAACAGCTGTCCTGATTCTGTGTTTTCTTGTTTCTGCGCTGATTGGGTTTGACATTGGGTTTGGCAACGGAACCAATTGGCTTTTGATTCCGAATCCGCATCTGGCAGTTTGGCATTCTGAAGTGCCACGCTTTTGGTGAAAAAAGCCAATTCCAACCACCTTGTATGTGAGCCTTTTTGTATTCAGTTGCAGGAGAAAAATGTGACAGACAAGACTAGAGATACCCACTGTGCAGCGCCAACACTCTGACTATCTTCCGAAAGGCAACAGGCAAATTAGAGAAGCGATATTCCTTCTTCGCGGACTTCTTTATCTGGCAACAATGGACAATGTTCAAAGAGAGCCAGTGTTCAAAGAGCATGATGGTGATGGCTCCCACCTGATGAGGACAGTTGTTCATTTTGCCCCCGGAAAAGGGCTGCGTTCACCTTTGAGGGCCCTCAGTTGACACAGGATCAATAAAACAACAGGCAAAGTCAAAAAGCCAATAACCGACAAAACTCCACTCGCGCGCTCCCCTCTTCAGATCCCGCTCCTCGCATACCGCGACCCACCTGGCCTTTTTCCACAGGCCAGATGCGCGCGACTTTGGTTTCAGTTCCAGCCAGAATGCCTTATAAATTACCACGTGACCCCGGCAATATTTCCGAGAGTATATCTCTTATGGCTTATTCGGTGGGTGCATTCGCATTCGCATCACAAAACACATCGCGGGAAAATGCACATCAGAGCCACAGCACAGTGAGGGAAAGGCAAGGCACAGTTGGGAAACTGGAAAAGCTTCGATGTGTCTGACTCGAAACAACAACGGAAATGTGGCGCAAACTCGAACCTCGAACGAACAAAACCCAAGACAAGAGGACAGCGATAGAGAAAGTCAAGTCGTCAGAGAACTGAGAAGCCCGCGAAGAGCGAACGAATCGCCTTTCCAATTTGCCTGCCGCCTTTCAGATGGAGAAGACAGTGATCCGTGTCGTCGATTCTCACTCAGCTCGCCTGCGAAGCAGGCAAAAAGAGCCCCACGAATTGGAAAGTAAACACACACCATAACGCTTTATAAGGAAGCGTTTGCTCTTGCTCCATTCGTTCTGCACATACTGTGTGGAAATGATTCGGGCTTCAGCCCAAAAATGATTGTCACCCACGAAGCGAATGTTCGAACCACAAATTGAAAATCGCAATTCCCCATGCAGAGATCACCTGTCACTGTGCTCGACAAACAAGAAACACCCTGTACCTTCTGCATAACGTTTAAAAAGAACCGTTATGCCTTCTGCTTGAAGGAAAAATGCCCTTGTTGTTTCAATGGGGTTTGTTAAAGCCCGATTTCGCCAACTTTTTTCAATCAGATTTCACAAAGTGCCCCTCCTCCGGCCTCCGCCTCCGACCGCCCTTCCCTAACCCCCAACCGATCAGTATGTTTGATGGGTT
Organism: Sinentomon sp. SZTP_YWyxl; assembly: GCA_030068105.1. Lineage (NCBI taxonomy): Eukaryota > Metazoa > Arthropoda > Protura > Sinentomata > Sinentomidae > Sinentomon > Sinentomon sp. SZTP_YWyxl. The sequence goes on along the minus strand of JASGXE010010447.1, from coordinate 12,051 downwards.
GGTCCCTGTGGTTCCTGGTAGAGTGATGCATCCCAACCCACATGCCCAAATAAGCAACTGCGCTCCATTCCAGCGTGGGCATTGGAAATGGCATCTCTAGGATGTTGGGAGAAACAGAGAGGGGTGGGTTCCTGAAGAAAAAAAGATCTTGTGAATGAAACGGCTTTCCAGAATTTAGCCTTTCAGGGTCGGTATAGCCCTGGCTTTATGAGCTTATAGCCTTGGCTTTTTGCAGCCTGGGGTATAGCGGCCGGTAATTAAAGTCTTTTGGCTTCTTTGCTCTTTCCGAATCCAAAGGTGCGGAAGACCATTGTCGACAATGCTTATCAATGACACGAAATTTGTTCAGAACTGCCTTTGGCCTGTCAGCAATGCCAAACAAACCAAATCGCAATAAAAGCTGGACCACTCCAAAAAAGGCAGACGTTTTCCCAGAAGCTTGAGAATCTGAACCACAAAATTCATCAGTCTTGTCGAAATTCATTCCAGAATAAATTGACGTGTCCTTGAAAAGTTGCCTGGAAAAACATCCTGCCGAGAAAGATGTTTGGTCATTCTCACCATGTGTAAAAAATATCAAAATGTCGCCATTGGTCGCTTTTTCTGTTTTGTGGTTTTTTCTCTTTTCATTCGATGGGGTTCTCGGAACTCCCTGCATCCTCAGGGAAATGAGATGCTTCATGTCAATATTGATACTTTGCAAACTTTCTCGAGAATTGCTGGCACGATCCGCAAAGCAAGCCGTAATCTCCCTCTCTTTGTCCATGCAACACGCAAATTTACGTTCAGATATTCTTGAGTACACCTTGCTAAAAAAAGACAGGTCTGCTACAGGAGGAATGATAGATGATCACCCATTTTTGCACCATTGCGACAATCGTCAACTGGCAGCACAATTCACCACCAAGTGCGAATAAACTAACCTGCTTTTGACTATTTTGACTAATTTTAACTGTTTGACTCAGATTTTGTTCGTCGTTCTGCCACCATTGCCTTTGTGGACAGTATTGTTTGAATAATAAAAAAAAAAAATAATTACCGAATCCTATAGTCGAGTCTTTGCAATGGTGCAAAAAACTCGAATCATCTATCCTGTAGACCTCTCTATTTTTTGCAAAATTTTTGCAAAGAACCTGGTGTCAATATCATTACAAAATTGCAAGAAAATAAATTGTCCCGGGAGACAATCCATGTCTTCCTCAATCATTTGTCATCTTTGGCCAAACTTTTTTCTCAAAAATGTGCAAAAGCTTTTTGCCGATGCATTGCATATGAGAGTGACTGTGAATGCAAGAAAAAATGCGTCAAAACTTTCGCTTAACAGGCGATGATCAGTTGATCTCTGGAAGCATGCCTTGTTAACAAGCGTGAAGCGGGAACACATTGTGGAAGAACACCAACAACCAAACACTCTTGATTCCAAGAAAAAAAATTAGGTTTGGCGAGAAAAAATGCCAACATACCATTTGTGTGCTGTTGCTCGACGGTGGTGCACCCTGTCCTTGTCCGCCGGAACCGTTCAGACCCTCGTGCTTCTTGTCATTCTTTTTCGAGCCCTTTTTCGATTTGGTCTCCAGGAACCTTTGCTTCAGGAGGAACGTCTCTTGCATCTGCTGTTCGTGGATGCCATTGATGGTCTGGTCGTAGCGAGGCTCACAATTCGTGTGGTGACTCCGGTAGGTGTCCAATCGCCTTCGAAGCCTGTCCGCAGAATCAGGGAAGCGGGCCGGTAGGACGACATCGCCCATTCCGGAACGGCTTCCACTGTCCTCGGAACCGTTCTGATCCACGACGACAATGATTGGTTATCTCTGCGCACAGTTGCCAAACAACGAGCACCTACACCTGCCACATCACCTGTGACATACCGTCGTCCATGTCGCCCCGTTGGACAGTCCTGCTGTCCTCAGAACTGTTTGCGTGTTCCAATCCATATCGTCCATGCCGCAACAGCTCGCACTTTCCAAGGGCGCATCAAAAATTGCATGGAATCCTCTTCCACGCACAACGTGTCCGTCTTTCCTGACAATTTTGGACCCGAAATGCTGGGCCACAAAATTCATACATTGCGGCGAAAATCAGTGAGGTCAAACCACGTCTGCTCATCTTGAACCAACACAACTTGTGAACGGGGTCATCATGACATTGTTGAAAATACTGCAAAGACATAGGTGCCTGTCAATAACAATAAAGTCAATATAATTTTTTTATAATAAGATTTGGTTTGTCATGGTTCATCCCATGCTGAACATCAGCCCAAAATCCAAATTTGGAACGGACACAACTCGACACATTCGGAATGTTCCTGCAACCGAACAAACCAAATGTTTCGAGAGAATTTCTTCCAGCGGAGAGATCATGACGGGGGTAACGCTGACTCCGAGCTGCGAGATAAATTTTTTCCATTGGAGCAGATGGCAAAATTTTAGAGTTTGCGTTACCCCCGTCATGATCTCTCCGCCGTTAGAAAATCAACCGCATTCTGGGCTATTGGATTTGTGGGCCTCTGGAGGTCCCCAAAATGGCCTCATGATGATTCACCCGCCAGTGTGCCATTTTGGGGACCTAAGAGGCCCATAAATCCTCTCTCCCATAAAACCGCTCTCGTCGTTTTGTTTGTGCTGCCTTTGGGGAACAAAATCAGCGGATTTTAAAATTCTTGCGCAACTTTTATTTTCTGGCCATTTACGTCCCCCAATGGGCCATTTTGGGGACCTTGCAACTGTGTTCTAGCTCTGCCGATCTCAATTTGCCGAATCTCCATCCAAACGTGTGCAAAAATTATTATTTTTGAGGATGAATTTTTTTCGATTTACCTGTGGCCTAACCCGCAAAATACTTGTTATTTCCGCTCCATAACATTTGCTTCCAGGCAGACCAGCAATCGAGGTTTTTGGCAAGAATTTACTTCGCAATCTCGAATTTGCGTAATCCGTACTGGATCACCCCAATGATATGGCGATGGAATAATTACTTTCAATCCCATGCTTGCGAACATTGGTGGATACCTATCATTGGCAAACAAACCCAAGAAATCGGGCAACGTTTCCATTATTTGTGAACCAAAGGCCAAAATCTTAATTTCCGTTTTTTAGCTTTGTTGCAACTGGGTTTTTTTTTTTTGTCTTTTTAACAAGCTCTGAAGCAATTTGTCTTTTGACAAGCAACGAAAGGAAGGAAGCGATGTTGCTGAACCCTTCAGAATCCGATATCCTTCAAAGTCAACATCCCACGATGGAGAAATCGTCTGATGGTGAATCTACATATCAGTCATCGCCTTATCGGTATCGCTCAGTATCCTTCCAGGGCGGCCATGGCGAATGAAATTCCCCCACAGGATCACTTGAACCCCCTGCTCCTGCTCGGAGCTGCAAACTTTGAACTGCTCGATCCCAGTTGGAGTTGTTTTCAAGACCCATGAACGGGATGGGATGCAATGCAGACCACGCATGAGTCCTGCTGCTTTCCTGTCTGTCTGTGTGTGTGATCCAATCCGTCGGAATTTTTGATTCGAATTGAACACGCAAAGTCCCATTTTCAACACTCTCCTCTCCGTCGTGGTCATGTCCAAAAAGATGGAAGGCGCACTTCTTTTCAAGTTGTGGTGATATATCCCTTTAATATGAGGCCCGCAGCAAAGCCACACCTGCCTCCGGTGTGTGTGTGCACCTCTCACTGCCCCTGGCACCATAGCACCTCCTCATATCTTGAGCGCATCTGCATTCATCTGCTGCTCTGCATCCGCACTCCCGCACCCGCACAAAACAAAAACCAAAAAAATAATGTTTCCGTTCTGGATCAACCAAAAAAACTGGATGCGACCACCTTGCAACCTTCGGAGTTCGGGCCCTCGCTTCAGGCCTGCTGGTTCCACTGTCTCTGCCAGCCAGGGGCATTGTTGAATCAAAGACTGGATGGGTGCGATTGAGAAATCAGACAACAGGTAAAATGTATTTGTACAATGTGCACCGAAAACTTGTGAACAAGCATTTTTGGTGCTCAAGACCGTGGCTTTCGATTATAGCCGGGTGTTTTTTTGGGTGCAGGCCACAGCCGAGGTCAAACGGACCCTCTGGAAACAAGTCTTTTGAATGTGAACCCAAAATATCGGTTTATCGGTTTATCCTCAATCCTGAGGAGGCACCAATTTGGCGCACTTTTCCACTGCCGATCTTTTTGCTCTTGAAACACCGCCCATATCTTCATGTGAGAATCTGGACTCAACTGACCCCAACGCGTGTCCAGGTAGTGGTCATTCCCACGCACCACTGCTTACGCAAGGTGTGCGTTTGGCGGCAATTTTTTTTAAACAATGCCAGAAAACCCCATCTCCCAGTTCCCCGGAATTCAGATTCAGGGTGAGGCCTATTCGTTGGTGGCACGTAACCTTTTATAAGCCAACTCAACCTGACCAAACCCACAGGTTAGGGCGAGGTTCGACTAAGTTGGGGTTAGGTTAGGTTGGTATGGTTATGTCAGGTTAAGTTAGCTTAAAAAGGCTGTGTGTCACCAACGACTTGGATGCCGAATCTGAATCGGCGGTGCATCGAGGCAGCTTCAATGACATTTTAGCTCTCAGGATCTGCAAGCAAAGGAATCAGTGCAGTGGAGACTCAAAATCATGGCTCAAAAATTCCAGAAGTTCAAAAAACGATGCAGTTCAAAAGAGAAGACAATTCGGTAACAGTTCCAAAGACCTGTCTTTCGCCTTATCGCCGCCTCCTCCGCCTCCTCAGCATGGTCCGGCAAATTCATTGTCGTTTTTTTTTTTTTTTGTTATTTTTCATGTTTTCTTCACGGCCAGACAGAATGGCAGACAGGGATGTGCAAGGTAGGGTACCTTAGAGGGGGGTAAAGAGGTCTACGACGGGGGGGTATGGCACCGAAAATGCGGTGGGTCTGGGGGGCGGCAGCCCCCAGCATGGGGGGTCTTGGGGGCTGTGCCCCCCAGCGGGGGTCCACGGGGCAGCGCCCCCGGCAGGGGGTTTGGGGGACAGCGTCCCCCAAAAGCTGAAGCTTTTTTGAAAAATTAGGGGTCCTCAGATGCCATTTTACGACATTTCAGGTCCTTTTTTTCTTATCCTGGAGGGTTTGCAGTCGCAATATACATAGATGGAGCAAGGAAATAACTGTCAGACACGACTTTCTGGATGAGTTTTTTTTTTCATTTTACCATTTTCTGTAAATCAAAACAGAAAGTACAAAAGAAACAGAATGTAGCTATTGAAGTCCTGGGGTGTCCAGGGCACACACCAGGACTTCGGCCAAGGGTCCCCTCGGAAAAAGGCTAGGGGGTAACATGGCCGAAGGTCGAGGTTACCCCCCTAGCCTTTTTCCGGCAGGGGAATCAAAACAGAAATTACAAAAGAAAGAGAATGTTGCTATTGAAGTCCTTCCTGGTGTGTGCAGGACACACGATGACTTTGGCCAAAGGTACCCTTGGAAAAAGGCTAGGGGGTAACCTGAGCCAAAGACCGAGGTTACCCCCCTGGCCTTTTTCCGGCAGGGGAATCAAAAAGGAAGTAGGTACAAAAGAAACAGAATGTTGCTATTGAAGTCCTTCCTGGTGTGTGCAGGGCACACACCAGGAAAGACTTTGACAGCAAAATTCTAGGGTGGGGGGTAACCTCGGCCAAAGGCAGAGGTTACCCCCCCTAGCCTTTTTCCGGCAGGGGAATCAAAACAGAAAGTACAAAGAAACAATGTTGCTCCTATTGAAGGGGAAAAGAGTCCTGGTGTGTGCCTTGCACACACACCAGGACTCTTTTCCCACCTTTTTCCGACGGTACCCTTGGCCTTCGGCCAAGGGTACCTACCGTCGGAAAAAGGCTGGGGGGGTAACCTCGGCCGAAGGCCAGGGGGGTAACCCCCCCCCCCCCCCCCCCTATGCCCAACCCTGATGGCAGATCGTCTTTATGAATATCTTTGGTGGCAAGGCTTGAACTCGTATTTTTACAAAATTGCCGTTGAAAATGACAACATGCCGTGTGGCATCGCTGCATCTTGCACTACGGAGTGTGGATATTGCAGATCCACAAAATGTGGTGGTGTCGATTTTGTGAGGATTTGGCACTGTGATTTGGCGAGGCGTCTTTCTTTGAAGTCTGGTACCATATTTTTCTCCGCCATCATGGCAAAAATACGAGTTTCAAGGAAGAAGAAATACAATTCACTCTTTTCAGAAACAAAGGATTGAAAGCGGAGGGATAAAAAACAAATGACAATTAAAAAGCAATTTTTTGCCTCAGCCGCCTCCTCCGCCTCAGTCGTCTCATCCGATTTGCCGGACCATGCTGAGGCGGATGAGGAGGCGGCTGAGGCGGGAATGAGACGGTTTCTCAAATGCGTAGGCAGAAGAATTTAAAGCGCCAGATTGCATGCAACAGCTTTCTGGAGGCGTCTGCGTTTGACCTCGGCCTCGGTTAGGAAGGTAGATACAGAAAGATTCTTCAATTTCCGCAGCGCAGTTTGCCAAAATCTCAACAATCCCATTTTCAGTTTTCATTTATTCGTCACCACCTTCGGCAGATGCTTTCAGCAGATTTTGCGCTGGTAACCAAGGGCAGGGCAGAGAATCACGAGTTGCCAGAATTTTCATCTTGGGGCCTTCCAACGCCAAACAGTTCTCGTCATTTCCCGAAACAGTCGAAATTTTTTGCAAAAAATTTTGACAGAAACATTCGAGACATCCATTCTCCAGCATGCAGTGAATTTTGTCCGTGGAGATGGAGTGAGTGCCCAGGTTGGTGAAATTCTGCTCCTTCCTTTCTCAAGTCAGGAGAACAAGAACTCCTGCCACTTGCCAGGGAAGTGTGCGTGACGTGACCGTGCCCTGGCCAAGGAAGTGAGATGCAAAACATGGCGCAACCGGCACCGCACATCCAGAAGCCTTCATGCGGCATGCCGTCCATTCCATTGCTCACCAAACGGTGTTGTGGCTTGGTTGGCTTGCGTTGAGACCGTTGCTTGAGACAGAACAGCGCCGCACACATGCATGATCTCAAAGCACCGTGAATCCCAGAGATCGTGCAAACTGAAAAATTTTGTTTTCTTTCGTTCACAAGAACTTGCTGATCCTCCGAAGAGAGCTGAAGAATGAGAAATTTGAATCAGAGAACAAGTAGTGTGTATTCTTCTGCTTTTTCAAGGCGTGATCCACACAGCGGCCCATGCCCGACGGAGAGTGTTTTAAAATATTTACGCGGCACACGCTGTACATGTGTGGTGGGTGACAATATCTTTCGTGAATACGCTCGCATTTTGGTTTCAATCCAGACCAGAGTTCGCTCCCCCAGCCTGCCAAACACCTCTCCCTCTCCTTCCCAACTCTTCTTCAAAGATCTGTGATCAAAGATGAACAAAACCTAATCTGATAAGTGATCACCTTTCCCCCACAAGCGAAACTTCGGCCAAACTCATGAGAATGCAACATTCAGCCGAGATGTGAACCAAAACAAGAGGACAGGTCGGCGGAATCGGGAGAAATCGATACTGCACGTTCGTCTACAGGGTTTTCCTGCCGAAAGCGGCGTTCAGACGTTTCGGGCCAGAAGGATTGTCGAAAAAGAGACCCAAGTTCAGAAAAGAACACTGGCTGGATGAGATAGTGGGGCTGTGAGCGAATTACACCTGCGGCTCCTGGTCAGTTTTGTCAATCAGGCAGGACGAATGGCGCAGAGCTTTGCGTCATTCGTCCTGAACAAGCTGGTGATCTTGCTTGAACCACATCAGTGACGTCTCCAAGATTTTGCGCAGGAGGGGGCTGCCCCAAGCGCGGGGCGTTCGAGGGACAGCCTTCACCCAGTGGGGGTCCAGGGGCAGCGCCCTGGCAGGGGTTTGGGGGACACGACTGGCGCCATTCGACCTGGTGATCTTGCTGGTGATCTTGGTTGAATGGTTGAACCACAACCACCATGCTGTATCCACAGGAACTGTTTCAAATGCAAGTTGCCAAAGCCAACCTGATGTTGCATTTCCTCCCAAATTGCACAAAAGCGAGAATATGGTTCAACTCAGATAAAAAAATCACCGACAGCTAGGGCCGGGCCTTTCATGAGATTTTGATAGAAATCTTTCTTGACAGAAATCTTTTGATAGAAATTTTGGTAAAAGGTCGGACCGCCAGCCGAATGGCTATCAGACCATATGACTCCACAATGATGACCAGTGACCTTTGATCAACACATCAACAAAATGTGTAAAAATTGGTGTGAAGAGCCCCAAAAGTGGATTTGTCTCCAGCAGAGCAGCAGAGTGAACAAACCCATTCTTTTTATTTTTCTTTGCTGGATCTCTCTCTCTGTCAACGCATGGTGTCCTCGTTCGAAATTTCTCATGCAGTGGAACTGGAACGACCCCCTTGTGATATCCTCACATTCAACCCTTCGGATTTCCAAAACGTTCGCATAAAAGTAAAAAAAAATGCCCGGGCCATCTTCAATCATTGTACCCTGATCTTCAATTACCTTGTGCCAACAATGCTGCTAAACAATGATGACGCTTTTTCACAAGCGTCGTCATCATTATTGAGCAGCATTGTTGGACAATGGTTATTGCACAATGCGTTCTTGCATTGCTGATGCACCATGGTGAAACGGCTGAAACAATGATGCTGCAACAATGATCCTGCAACAATGATGCCGCAACAATGATCCTGCAACAATGATCCTGCAACAATGATGCCGCAACAATGATCCTGCAACAATGATGCTGCAACAATGATGCGGCAACAATGGTGCTGCAGCATCATTGTTGCGCAGGCATCCGTCTCCTGACAAAGACGGGAAGAGAGGAACAGCAACCGCCAATGTTGGTATTTGTTGTGGCAACAAACAACAGTGATGAATTTTTGCACTCTGTGGCGCTGCACATCTTTCGAACAGCTGCATTCCAAAGCGCAGGCAGATGAGAAATTTGGGACCAGGCGGTGGCAACGAGACCCGCAATCGCCACTGCGATGATCTCGCCAAAATAATTCGGGGTGATGACAGGCAGAGGGGTGCTGTGCAAAATCTGTTGACACCCCACAACCTTGTCCAAAATGGGCTTTGTTCGTTTGTTCAAACCGAAAATTTCCGGTTTAATCATGCACCAGGCTGTGGTGCTCTGCAAATGTTGGTAAAAATTGACTTGCAAAATTGGCGCAACGTGGCTTCAAAGGATCCTCAAGAGACTTCAAAGCCAAAAAATATGACCTGAAAGTCTTTCTCACTCGGCGGTGTGCAAGCACCCCCAAGGTGGGCCGATGGCCGCTGACCGCTGTGATGTGTCCAAACAAATTTCTCACCAACACCACTCACTGATTTTGAAAGATCCTGGCGGAAAGGTCGACCTTGGATGAGACAGTGGGCTGGGACGGGCACCGGGCGATGAACCCAAGTCTACGCAATCGCGACACACGAACCACTGCAAATGACAGCAAAAAAGAGGGCAACCAAGATATTGCAATGGCCCAAATCACCGACGTTTTCGAACAAAGGCCCAAGGCGACCAAAACACCAAAACAAAAGAAACTGGAAGTTTTCGGACAATGAAAAATTGACAACTCCACCGCGGTCGAAAACGACACTTTCTCAGCTGCCAGCCAGCAACCGTGGACGGTGGACCGCGGAAATGGTTGAACAAAAACGAAAAATGCAACAACGGCAATTTTTCGTGAATGCAACGGAATCCGCAAAATAACAGAACATACTCGTGCGCTGGGCGCACTTATTCTGTTTCAATTTTATCTCGGCTCGGCTCCGGACCCTCGCTTGCTCACGGCTGCTCTCGACGTTGAGCATTGTGGTGAATCTCTGGGTGAACAGCACCAGATCAACACACACAAGGCACACTCGCAGCATTCCACTTCGCAGGCACCGCGTTTGCAGCGAAATCCGCGCGCTGCAAGCGTGGTTGTGCCAGCCAGTGAGTGAAACATTCAGTTCGGATCGGATTCACGTTATCGCCGAAAGAAGGAAAAGAGCGCGCCAAACTTTACGCAAGCCTCTCCCCTCAAGCAATCCGCACCGCACACACAGCACATGCAGCCTTTCCTCTCAACCGCCGAGACGACCGACTCGCTGCTGTCTGTCTGTTTCTTCTCGCGGTGTTCTGTTGAATCAAAAAATGGGGTCTTCCTTGGTCCTGGCTTTGGTCTTTTGTTGCAGTGTGACTGCCCGACCCGGCCTCCGTCACCTGCCTGCCTGCCCGATTGTTGTCGCCTCATTTTGTTTTGTTGACTTCGGTTTTTCTGATTTCTGAAAGCACCAAGCACTCAGCAGTCATTGGCTGATCAGGAGATCGGAGTCTTTTTGTCGCAATTCAGCGAGAAAACCATGGAAGAAAGCTGAGTCCCATCAGTGGCATCACATTGCCAAAGCGTTTTGACATTGCATTTGACAGGAAAAAAAGGGCTCCAGGAAAACATCGAATCGGAAGGTCCAAAAGGAGTCAAGAGCAGGGCAGATCCCAGAGGGAGGGGCTCCAAGGGGCTCAGCCCGCTCAGCCCCCCTTAAAATCTTCGAATTTTCAATTGCAACCCCAGAAGTTCACACATTGTCGATTTGACGAGCCCCCCCCGGAAGCGAATTTCTAAATTCCAAACAAATCACATGAATTTCGACCGATCACGTGCTCACCCAAATTTATACCGCGTTTACGACATCTTTCGCTTATCAAACCCCTGACCGAACCGAACCCAACCTTTCCTCTTCCTGGTGTCAACAACTGCCACTGGTGTCAAAATGGACTGGAATTCACTCCCAGCCTCTGTGCTGTCCCAACCTTTATGTATTACATCAATTCTGAGGCGCAGGCTGCTGTCCTTGTTATAAATTGAGTTTCTGGCCAAATTTGATTGGACTTGAAAGTTTTAGAGCAGATGTTCTGTTTTTCTCCACAGTAGCTTGAAAATTAATTCTTCGGATTTCAAAATGTACGAATTGATCCATAAACCCAGAAATTTTTTGTCTCTCAGCAACGTATCATGAAAGGGAAACACATTTGGTCTTGCTCTCGTCTTTGTAATTTGTCTGCCCCATTTCTCGTGCCTGTTTTTCCTGTTTTTTGACGTTTCTAATAATTTTTGTTTTGTGCAAAAGTGTTATTGTTGTGCATGATAGTGGGGAAACCCCCACAAAATTCAGTCATTCAATCAATCAATCAATCAATCAATCAATCAATCAATCAATCAATCAAAAAACATTTCGGTATTTTCAAAAACAAAAATCTAAAATTTTTACCTCAGGGAGGATTCGCACCACCACCACGGGTACCACCGCAGCGGCAGCAGGCTGTCTAGACCACTCGGCCACAGAGGCTGCTGCCGGAAATCGCTTCGGAAAGGTGTATTCATGAAACTGTATTAATAATTGCGTCAATTCGATTTTGCTCGCATCCGATTGGTCGAAATTCATGCGATTTGTTTGGAATTTAGCCCCCGGAAACAAAATCCTACGATCACCTTTGATTGTGAAGCGCGAATTGATGCGCAACCCCCAACCCAACCAACACTCAACCAAATCCCAAACCAAATTCATGATTCCTTCCCACCCAAACCACCAAGTGATGATATTGTGGGGGTACGCGATGGTCCGGAGAACCACAACTTTTTGTGGACTCAGCGACAACCACCATTTCGTCTGGGACCAGATTCGGTGGAATGTTTGGACGATAAAAGTGGACGTTGTTCCTCCACCAGTCAAAAACGCATGTTTTTTCCCAATCCACTTCCGCAAGCGCGTCTTTGATTGGTTGTCGGGAATTCCAGCCAATGTCAACATTTTTTTTAAACCTAACAACCCTGTTTAAAAAAACCCAACTCAACCCTAACCAAGAGTTGCGAAGCGGTGGCAAAATGCCAAATGGCAAAAAGGATGGCAAGGCAAAATGCTAAAATTGATGACGTCACAATTCGGACGACAAGATTGGCGATAACGACGAGAAAAGTGCCTTCGCCCGAGAAATGAAAATGGGCGAAGAGAAGCCGTAAACCTCACTTGAGTCTTGAGTCTCGACGCTCCTGTGCCCGGAAGTGGATTGGGAAAAAAAAAACTGCTTTACAAAACAAAG
>JASGXE010010446.1:0-16264 GCA_030068105.1 Sinentomon sp. SZTP_YWyxl | reverse complement strand
CCGAAAAAGATGGCCAGAAAAACAACGAAATCGAATATATCCAAAGCATAACATCCCTACACTGATAGGACAAAGTACGCAGACCTAAGTACGAGTATATGGAACAAAAAATACACTCTGCTATCGCGGAGGACAGGACAGACAGAAAACAATGAAGTAGCATGTAATACTCGTAACATTCCTTCTATTTTACCACAAAAACGTGGAAAATTCAAACATCCATGACACGACTATGGCACTCAATTTCTTATCTTCTGCATGACACAACGAACAGTCACATCAAGAATATCCCAAACGATACGGGAAGGTAAGAGCAAAGGCAATAATCAACTGCCCAACATTGGAAAACCCTCTCGTTAAAGATCATTTTACAGGATACATCAGCAACAACCCCCAGCACAATGTGTCTGTGAGCATTGCTTTGCAATGCTTGTCTCTGAGTTGGCAATGGAAATTAAAACGGTAGGGTGCACAATTCAGACAGACATAAGGGGATGTTGCAAAGATAGTGCGAACCAAAGGGTGAAAGGACACCAGGATGCAGGAACACCATATCATTTAGACCCTTACCCAATTTCATTACCCCGAGCACTGTTCCATGATGACCAGGAGTTATTCAAAGGTCTTGTTCACATTCCTGTCCAGCACAACCACGAGCCAGAACCAAGAATTCTGGAAAGCAGAATAGGCTTCAAGGTTGGCAAGGTCGCATACTGACGAAATGCATTTAAGTGCCAACACAATCTTGTGTCCACACAATTAAAGGTCGTGATCTTTCTCAAAGGTCAATGCCCCGGACAGTAACATTTAACAAGGTCTAAAAATAGAATGATAAACACGCCACAAAACAAATTTAGTCACACAAAATTTTACGATAGTTCACCAAATATTGGAGACTCAAAAAGGCAGATGGTTATCTAAATAAATGGACAGACTAAAACACACATGAAGATAAAAACTGAGCATGCTCGAGAGAGTCCGAATTCGGAAAAGATGTTAAACAAGAGCCTTCTCATTGCGTGGCACGCAGCAGCTCACATTGAGCAATCTGGTCGCCCCGCATTTCTTTTCTTTAATTTATCCGTGTGTAAAAATGGAGAAGTGTGAAGTAAAAAGAATGTTAACAGATTAAATTATGCTCTTGAAACCGATGAACATCTTCCTGTCCAGAGTGCCATACGTTGGCGCTCATATGGATGCATTTCACAAACCAGATAAAAATTGTAAATGATTGGCACCAAGACTAGCGCATCATCATTGGTGCCCTGCTATTCAAAACAAAAGGACCAGACATGCAACAGAGGCACTGGTTTAGTAGGAGAAGAGTGCCCAGTGTGGCACTCTGGACTTTGAGTTCAGGCCAGACACTTGTCTCTGGTCACACTCGTCTCTGGTCTTTAAGAAGTGGATAACAGAGAGTCACATATGGCAGCAAGGAAGCTGCTTATAATTCCAACTTAAAAAGGTTAATTTTTGAGTAGAAATTCGTCCACGGGGAGAGATGGCTGCAGGCCCGACTCAGATGCACTGCAAGCATGCTAAGTTTTCATCTTCAAGTAGAATACAACTTGGTTTTTCAATTATCAAAGCTAGGGATACAATTGTTGTTAAACAGATTTATCTTCGGAGGAGGGGGTAGAAGAGTCGGGTTGCTTCTGATGAGTTGTCGTCTGAAATTCAGGCAGTGGTTGGACCAGTCCTTTGTCAAAAACGTTCTGTATGCATTCGCAGACATACCTGTATTGACTCTGTAGTTGGATGGTAATTTTGAGAAAAGACAAAATCCTGGCTTCACATGACGTGGAAGTAAAAGAAGCCCAACAGTAGGATTCACAAAAGTCAAAAATGCTTCATCACACCCACTTAAAATATTGGTCATCTGTGCCCAGAATAGCTCTATTAAGTGCAGATTCACCTGACAACTGCATTCAAACGTTACAGGATTACCAGTTGTCATGCAGACAGTGTTTATGATTTTCCTCCCAGAGTTGCCAGAGAATCTGAAGAGTGCCTGCAAGTTGGCAAAGACCTTTCTAAAAGGTGCACTAATTGGCAAAGAATGGTTGAAAAAGCATTGGCATCTGACAGGGCAGATAACATTCCCTTGCTTGTGAGACCATCAACCCGTTACCCATTGATTGATTGATTTGACCACTTTTTACTCTGACCAACCCCGAGGATTAAATTGTGGCGGTTACGCAGTGGTACGAGTACCACTACTTCTCTTCGTGTGTCACGACGTACCCTAAAAATTATCTCAATTTCAAAGTGGCTGAAATGGAAGCGTACCACTACTGCCAATTTCACAATTTAATCCCTGGCCAATTCCAGGAGGCAGCCAACAAAAAAATCTGACAGTCGCGATTCAGTTCACAGTTTTCATGAGTAGGCACAGAAAGACTGAAAATGCAATTGGGCAAAAGTGTGCCGTAGGCTAAGCATATCAATACCAAAAGTAGTTTTAGATGAATTAGGCAGGGACACCATTTCAAGTTTGGTCCGGGGGCAAGAAGAGTAGACAATAATTCTCTTAAGTGGATTCAAAAAAGAACCTGCCGCGGGTGTGATGGGGTCTGGGGTAGAGCCCCAGCAGGGTTCCAAATGGCAAAAGAAGAATAAATCTTGAAATTGTGGCCTTAAAATTGTGTTTCTTGATGGTCAAGAGAGAGGGAGAAATGGGGGCACATATCCACAGCCATAGAAACATTCTCCTAAATGTGAAATTTTAAACAACTGGTGGGATAGAAGATGGACGGACCCCATGTCCTTGTTCGGTTCAAGGAGGGAAAAATCAGTCCAAAAGCAGCAGAGGCCTCTTCACCTGTTGAAATCTGCCATTCAGCACCAGAGATAAAAAATGATTGGAAATAAAATAGGTATGTACCTACTTTTCAATCAAGATTTCCAACACTGCCACAAATTTGTCAAAATAGGAATGCAAACAGAAGGCAGTAAAATTCCCAGTAAAAGACAATTCTTGTAAAAAAAAATTTGAAGATGTAAAATGTTCATGAAAGATATAACATTCATGCAAAACACTTCAAATAAAGCAATTTTTCGTGGTCATTCGGCTTTCGGCTCTGTGTTATCGAGGAATACTCGCACACAATCCAGAGGCAGAGCAAATGCCCTTCCCCAAATGGCAGCCCTGCACAGCAGAATACCTGGAAGATTGCATCAATCCCTTGAAGTTATATTTTTTGGTCATTGTTTTCTACCAGAATGACGAGAGATGCAATTTCAGATCAACAATACCCACAAAAATAAATGATTGAATGAAATGATTCACTTACAGAAGTCTGGATCATCATCGCTCGCTGTTCTCTCATCGTTTTTACAACATCAAGAGGATAGACCGGTTGGTTAGCTTCTATCAAACACATGGCAGTCTCCATCAGAATCAGCACACCGGTGCGACCAATCCCAGCCGAACAGTGCACGATTGTGGGCTCCACGAAGCCAGACTTTGCTTCTCTGGCACGTTCCACAAAGCCGATGAACTTACTGGGATCGTCAGGAACTCCATGGTCAGGCCAGGCAACGTACTGCAGTTGGATGACGATGCGTTCCTCAGCCCCCTAAAATTCCCATTCAGAGAAGTTGTAATTCCAACAAATCGTAAGTGGGAGCCAAAACAATCATTTGTACATTGTTGTTTGTAAAGGGATTCAATCATCGTGTCATGTTTCCCTGAAACCCTCACACACGTAGCCACAAGCCACTAATTTTAGAACACAAGGCCGACCAAGGCTGGAACTTTATCGGAAAAATCGAATTGCTGGAAAAGTTATCTCAGAAAATCCAGATAAGTTTCAAAGTTGTCGGCAAACGTGTACTTCGTGTTAATATGTGGCCTACTTTAGCAGCAGCTTCCTTTGTCACCCTGCCAAAAATCAACTGATATCGTTGTTTACACTGTAGCCGAAGATAAATTAGGCAAAAATAAAGTCCAAATGTCACATCTAGAGCGAATTGCTCGAATTTCACAGATCTGAACACGATAGAAGAGAAGGCAAAACGTGTGAGGGTTGGTGAACCATCCGTGATCGCTCTGACCCTGCGATTTCGACATTTTTCTGTCCAAATTAAATTTGTAGAATTTTGCTTGATCACGTTCCAAAACCATTGCGGTTGGAGGACGATACTCCGAGCATCAGGTCGCAGTGAAATGTTGATCTGGGAACGTGAGCAAGATTCAAGAATAGGTAATGTGAACAGAAAAATGTCGATCTCGCTGGTTAACAGCAGTCAAAATTTCACAAATCTTGTGAAAAATTTCCAAAGACAAGCGGCTTCGATAGAGGTTCAAAGATGCAACATCCCACGGCAGACATTTCAACGGCCGCCAACAAGTTCAACACATTCCTGTCCATGTCTAATCCCAGCTAGGATATAAAGAAAGTTTTGTTTGCGAGGTTTGCACCACAACGGGCAATCTCTTTTACTTAATTTCCTCGTCTTGTTGAAAACACAAAATCTAACCTCGTCTGAGTTGACAACTTTAAATTCCCTTTTCGTACAGAATTCATCTTCCTCTGATGCAATACAAGTGACTTGGAAAGGACTATAACTCTTGTTTTCGTTGAAAGGTGGCCAATACTGGTGACATTTCACCGTTCCCCTTTCAATCAGATCGGTAAGCATGACAATCATGCGGCTACCACTCTCCCAGATCATCGACCAGAAATCGACACACGTTCCCGGCAGAGGACCTGTTAAAAAAGTTAAAAAATAATCTCACGTGGGCAAATTGGACCAGGTCCTACTTCTTTCTAAGCAAGATGTGGTATCTAAACTTCTTGGGGAAAAAATATGAAATGGGATTAATGGGAAACCATATTATCATGCCATGGGAATGCAAAGGGTACGTAACAGCATGTCACAATCCCTCCACAGAGGAGGAAGGATGGTAACACCAAGAAAATCTGGCCTTTGGCTGACTAACACAGGACGATCCATGTGCACTAGAAATCAATGGGTATATCACATCAAACCTCCAGCAACATGAAATTTGAATAGGGTTTTAAACTCATTCAAAAGGCAGTAGAAGGAAACAGTTTACTGACAAAAGATGCAGGGAAGAGCAGTAGCCATGGCATGCTTCCAAAATCGATCCGCAGAATATGGAATTACGCAAACCCTTTACCCAAGAAGCATAAAGTCGGGTGGGAAGCCATGCTTGAGGAAGAAAATATCCCAACCAATTTACACGCGGCAACGGTTTTCATCCAAAAAATAAAAATGAATAAAATTAGAAAATTAGGCTGAGTCAATTGGGGGTCCTGTTGTGCAAAAGTGAGAAAATGGCAATTGGATGTATTCAGTGGAGAGATTATTTTTCATTAAAATTAAAAAAGACATTTTTTCAGAAGCAGAAAAATGTACCTTGAGAGGCAATGTATCTGTTGATTATCCCAGAGCCTTGTATCTCCATGTTCACGTAATTCGCATTGATGTAATCACCAGTCGGACACTTTAACAAGACCACACGAGTGGAGTCATCTGAAAAAAGAATAATAATGACAAATTTCAAGAACATGTCCTTTCCAACTTATTTTACCAACTTATCTTATAAAATACATCACCAATAAAACCATGCAAAACCATCCTTAGACGTGGCCCAGTTCATAGACAAGTTAGATGTCCCAAAACCTACTGAATTGATTAGCCCAATCAAGTCACTGGATAAACTTGGGATAAGCGAGAAACACAAAACAAAGGCAAACCTGATGGCAAAGACAGGCTTCCCCACTGTGCAGTGAATGGGGGGCGCGAGCAAAACAAAACCTGTTCAAAACATATGGGGTGAGCGAGCAAAAGAAGAAAAAAAACACTCGCAGCCATATCAACAATGGCCGATTCCATACTGACGCAATCGTCTTGAAAAACAAAATCCGAAGACTCACTCGATACTAAAAATATTTCGATAGAACTGAGAGCAACATCCCAAACCACTGACCACAATAACTCAAGGCAATCCCCCATTTTGGCCAATTAGCAACAAATTCCGAAAGATGTCCGTTCATAGAAAACAAAAATTGAACTCTCATAGAACATTAGGCCAACGTCATAGGTAACAAAATATTTCAGATGTCATGATGTAAATAAACATCGTCATAGCCTAAACACACACTTTTCAAGGAAAACTGATAACTTACAAGGAGATATGTCTCGATATCGGTTCTTAGCAAAATTTTCTGATTTCCCAGCTTCATTGGAGGATAAATTTGGAACTTTCCTGTGAAGGTGATCGAACTGGGTAATAATGGCTCCACTCTCAATGTTTTCAGACAGGAGAAGCATTGATTCAGCAAGAAGGCCACCTCTCAGTGCAGCTTGACTGGTGGGAGTTACCTCAGGAACATACTGAAACATCGGCTCATCAACGGTTTCAGTGATGTAAACTGGAAAGAAAAGAAAAATAAGCAAATCAAGACTGAAGAAGGGCCTCGTGAACTGATCTCTTCACTTTCAGTAAGAACAATTTGAGCTGAAAATTGCCACAGGTGAACTGCGGAATATATATCAGAGAAGTGGAAATCAGCTATGTTTGAGATGCAGGAGCCAGAAACCTTTAGTTTGCACCTAATCCTGACTTTGAACCAAGGTATCTCAGCACACCTCGTTTTAATCTCTCGGCAGATGACAATAAATGCTGCACGCAAACTAACTGCTGGCAAGGTGGAGATTTCATTCAAGAGATTTCATTTCAAGGTGGAGATTTCATTCAAGGTGGAGATTTCATTCATTTCATTTCAAGGTGGAGATTTCATTGGCATGCTTCGGATATTTTCCAATTCATTGAGAAAGCATAAGCTTAAGCAAAGCATAAATGAAGAAGCATAAGCATTAGGCACAAGCATAAATGCATAAAGCAAGCACTTACCGGCACCATTTAAGGATACTGCATTCCTCTGATCAAAATGGTTTAGGTTTCCTTGGGCCATTTATGGATTTGCACTTTTGGCAACAATGTGTCCGGGTCCCAAATAGTTGGTAGGATGTGCACTGCCAATCACTTGGGATCTGAAATCCATGATTCAAATTCACAAAAGCCACCCATTCCAGTCGTGTGTAACGCAAAATTCAACTCGTGCCTCGCATCAAGAGTTCAAAATAATTCTCTGCACAGCTGAATGGCAAGCAGAACCAGATTACAGCAATCGCTCCATTTCGAGAAAAAAAAACAAGGTGGCTGAAAAGAATAATCCTAACCATTTTGTTTCACCGTCAAGACAAGTGATTTGGCAGCATCTGGCTTCTTGTATGATCGTATCAAGTCAATGACCTCATCGTGTGTCATATGGCTAACATCTGTGTCGTTAATGGTCACTATTTGGTCACCTTCGCAGAGCCTCGGGTGGCACTTGTCTGCAGGAGTATTTGGAGCAACAACAGAAACAATTATGGGCAGGCCAAGATCACTGCCTCCCTTTACGTTGAAACCAAACCTGCCTTGATCATCCGGGGTCATATCTATCGTGACTAGACCATTGAGCGATTCCTCCTGAAAAATTGAGTGGCACACATAAAAGCTTTTCCACGTTGCAATAAAAACTGTGAAGAACATAATGCTAACCCCTTCCAGTCCTGAGCGCCACACATCGACACTCATATGGATGCACTGCACAAACCAAAAAAATTATTGTTAATGAAGTGACACCACGACTAGAGCGCCACTATTAGCGCTTTCTGTTCCAGACACAAAAACCAGATATGCCGCAGGGGTATAGGCTTAATAGGACCACAGCGCCATGCGTCACTCTGGACTTTGAGTCCCATGGCACACATTGGCGTCCGGAAGAAGTGGAAAGGAGAGCACCACATATGGCATCCGGAGATGGTGACAATGCAGCTTCTTTCAATTGGATGTGAAAAGGTTGAAGCACAAAAGAACCACTTCTTCAAGATTTGAGTGGATGTCGTATTCAAGTCCTTAACTTCCAAATCATTTTTGAATTTCAGAAAACCAGATTGCACCACTGGAATCAGCAGATTTGTCTTCACAAAACACCAAAAACCTTTCGTGCATTTTTTTTAATTTGATGGTTTCCGGGGTGGAGGTCATTTAATTGAAGGGCAGGATTTGAAGATTTTGTACTTTTGGCATGACCAAAGTTGAATTTGTGCTTTTGCAACAATGTTTTCCGGATCCCAAGTGGTTGTTAAGAATGATGTGCTACCATGGTTTCGAAATGAAATTGCTGTTCCTTCTTCGTAGGTAGTGCACAATGCCCAGTGAAACAGCAATGCACTACGAAGGAGGATAAACAAGCCAAGCCAACTGCACCTCGGCAGAAGTAGTAACTCACTTCTACAGAGGTGCAGCTGGCTTGCCTGACCTCGTTCAACCGAACATTGCTGCTTCACTTAGCATTGTGCACTGTGCCTGAAGAATGAACAACAATTTCATTCCGAAAATGCAGCAGCACATCCCTGCAAATACAGACTTGGGATCTGGAAAACGTTGTTGTTTCAAGTACAAAACCTTAAATGGCCCAAGGAAGCATGACCATTTTTATCACGACCAAAGTTGTCCGTCAACAAAGTGCCAGTGGCATTAATCCTTGGCAACCACAATTTTTGCACGACCTTTCGATCATGGTTAAATGACACAACTTGGAAAGCATTTTTGCCACTTTTTTGGCATTCTTTAAACTTTTGATTGCTTTTTCTCATCAGCCCGTCAAGTTAGAAAAGAAATCCTGGTTGTTTAAGAAGAAATCCTGGTGCAGTCCTGGTGTTACATTATTGGTGGCCATTTCAATGAATGGATTGCACCATGAAGATACGAGATTCAGACGGGAAATAGCTCGGCAACACCACACATGGCACTAATTTTTTTAGTGTTACACTTTTTCAGATACATAGGAAGGCACACTACACACTTTTTCACAGACACAGGATGGCTAGAACAAAAAAAAAAGCAGACAACAGCTCACCTCAGAAGCCATGGGTGCTTCTCCTGTTGACAAGATGGGTGTAGGTGCCGGTGTGACTAATTTCCCGTTACCATTGTGGTAATTCAAGGCCAATATCTGGTGGATGCCGGGATGCATATCTGATTTTTGAACATCCAAGAACCCACCCTCACTGAAATAGAAGATGCCAGATAGGGAATCAGCAATTATGAATGACATCCAAGAGAAGCAAATGTTTCAGAAAATTAGTTGCCCAATGTCTTTGAGCGACAACAATGTCCAAACAATAAATCTCCTTGGCAAATCAACCAACAACACATCGCCATCTCGGTCCCTTTTGATAATAAATGGTAGAGGCTTAGTTCCAGAGAATGGAGCAGAAAAACAATGTCTAGATCTTTTTGTTGACATTGTTTCGTTTTGAATCTGACAAGAGGGACAGCAGAAAACAGAGATATCGCACAGACAACGAAAAACACACAAACTCAACATTCAAACTCAGGATGACCAAACAAAAACACATGTGATGACGAGTCTATACAACAATGACATAAAATGCAGCTTTGCATCACTGCTTCATAAAAACAGCTGAATAAGGAAGCGTTATTGTCTGTTTTATCCATCCAGAAGTCCAGCACTTCCGAATTTTGAATGCAACAAAAATAAATGCCAAATAAGTACACAACAACTTCTCTTTTGCCACAATGCATTTGCAACCCTCTCCAGGCAAGACCTGAAAAGTTGTTTGAAGTTATAAAATCCTGCACATTTGCATTTGCCTTCCGAAATGTAACCGCCAGCTATCTTTACAGGCTGTGAATAGAAGCAATGTCTGAGCTTACGCACACAAAACAGATCGGCCATGAAAAATGTATGTGACTGCCAGGGACAAATCTCGAAAAAATAGGAGGTGAAAGAACTCACTCATCCGAATACGAAGTATCCTCCCATGCTTTTCTGGGTTTGGTCAGCAAGGCAGACTGGACGTGATGCCTTGTAATGGATGGCCTCATTGAAAGTGGCTTCACAAATCCATTGCCGATATGTGCTCTTGCCACACCTCCATTCTGTTGGGGTGTCTGCAGAGGCAGGGTCAACCTCGTCCTGGGGTCAAAATAAGGCACTCTTTGCCGGAAGAATCTCTTGGATACAGATCGAATGAAGCTCCTATCAGACCTGCTGCTTTGGAGAAGAAGCTGAGAGGTCTGGTACTGGGTCCTCCCGTAGAAGTTGAACTTTGAACCCAGTCTGAAGGAAGACATGAAGTACTGGAAAGGCCGTCGGTGAATGGAAGGAGCGCGGGGAACTTGAAGACGGAAGAATGCATGGTGCTCTATGCATGATTTCCATAGGGCTTTGGCAGCTTCGTAGCTGAGAAGATGGAATCCAACTAAGGCATCATAACTTTCAGACTGAAATCGAAAGAATTAATGTGCGATCATTAACTGGTAGAATGAATGAATTAGGAATGAGCAACTGATCGAATCAATACCTAATGCAAACCTTGTGCATTCTGAAAGAAACATCGAGCCCACGCCCATCCACAATCATGAACACAAGTAAAAAAAGCGATAAAACCCTCATCCAGCTAAGGCAGGGGGCAACCCAAAAGTACTAACTTCGGTGTTTATCATTCGATTGCAGCCAAATTTTGCACACATTTGGTGTTAGGTGAAGGATGTTTGTGTGTAAAATTTCACCTCTGTATCTTAAGTGGTTCCAGAGTTATTCATGTTTTAGTAAAAATCATTACGCGGAACTTTGCGCGACTCCTGTATTGTAACGGTATGTCTTATTTAACTTCAGTTTGCGCCAAACTCTTCCAAAAGGTGACAAAAGTGGAGTGACAGAGCCAGATTTTTCATTTTTGACCCAAAAGTTTTGAAATGGTTCTTTGCGAGACTTGTATTTTAAGAAGCGATGCACTTGTGAAGATGAATGCCAAAAAAAGTGGAAACAGATTGAAAATATCAAAATTCCGGCTCTGTCACTCCATTTCTGACAAAAAAACTACATCTAACATCAGCATGCAAAATTTGGCCTTTTATCTTGTCAAATGGCTGAGATAGAGCTTTCGAAAGTTTAAAAAAGCAGGCGAAAAGCGATTTGCGGCAAATAAGCATTTTACGAAAAGGACAAAAAGAACAAAAAAATATCTATGTTCCGCTGTTCGAAAAAAGTCTCTCATTTGAAAACGGATCGAGATATTGACCTCTGGTTTTTTGCATTATATTCCTCAGAAAATTCTCCATGAGAACGCAATAAAAACCAGACATGCAAAATTTGACAAAAAATTTTCAAATTTGTGTTGCCCCCCCCCCTTAAATGGGAGAGCAAATGCTGGACCCTGAACACTTCAGCGTAAAAAATTCACAAGAGAAATAAACAAAATCAATTTGGCATGAACTTAAGGAAGGTTTCCAATTTTATTTACATCACTCTCTAACAGCAAATGAAAGATAGCCACATCCAATGACAACCCCATCTTACTTAGCATTCAAAATTGTTGTTTTTCCCTGGTGCTCTTAGGGCCCATTCGGCCAATCATCATATGCTCTCAGTGGGTACATTCATAGCAACTGTGCTCTTTGCACATGGATCCAAAATTTTTGAAGATGCTAAAATCATTCGACTGATTAAAACCTCACATCAAGAGAGCATGGAATCTCAAGATTTGCAAGCCTTACCTGCCCATCTTAGGCCAATTTTTGCATCATTGAACCCATCAAACAAAAGTAAGCCACCATCAGAACAAGATATGCCAATCATCAGAACAATATAGGCATTCGAGGTGCATGTACATCAGAATGGGAACTGATTCTCCAGATAAAAGATAGGTACACCAAACTCACAGCCTCTTTCCGCAGCTGGATGAAGAACTCCTTCCTTTTGAAACATATCTTGACTATTTTTGACCAGGAAAACATATTGATTCTATATTTGTTCTTGAAAACAGCAAAGCCTAGCGAAGAAACACCCAACTGAATATCATTGTGAGAAGAATCCTGTAACATTTGAGAAGTGAGAAGTGTTTTAACGGGATCCAGCTGTTGTTTAGAAATGACTGATTTCATTCATGCAGTGTCCTGTGATCACAAGTTGAAAACACATCTGCTTCATCTCAAGTCAAACACAAACCACAATCAAACCAAGTTCAAGTTCATGCAACTTATCTCTGGCAAGACCTAGAAATCCTCCATCCATGAGCTCTCCATTCCATGAGCTCTAAGATGCACATCAGAGGAAACTCCAGAAAATCTACCATTGCAAAAATTGACAGTCCATTTTATAAAAAGACCAAACAGTTGACCGAAACTGGGATGGATTGGTTAAAATTTCATTATGGTCTTGAACTGATTGTTGGGTACTTGCACAATTTCAAACCAGAGGTTCGGACAAAAAGTGTGATTGATAGGTACTAGCTGAAATGTCTTAGGAACACTGAGTCCAAGTTTGGCGGACTGACTAAAATTTCCTATCGGGCAAGCCTAGTCCAAAGCAGCTATATGAGTTGAGCCAGTAGAAAAAGAATTTGATTAAAATTTCACACCAGGTGGGCCAAATTGTGCACAATTCCCAGATAAGAAACTCGCATTGTTACCACCAAAATAGGTGATAACTGGCTCACCTTAGCACTGTGCAGTTCGATCCCATAGTTTTCCAGACGTTTCACGTGATCCAAAAAATTGAATTCGGCATCTCCAGGAGTCTGACCCCTGAAAGTGAGAAAAGTAATGTAAGAACTCTGTCAAGACTATGTCATGCCGAAAAAAAACACAACAAAAGACAGATTTACAAATATCTTCAAGCAATGAATTCAGAGTAGGTGTGTCGCCAAATGGCAAATTAGGATTCCGCAGGCAAAACTATGCCAAAAGCGCAAGAACATGCATAAAAGAGAAATTAGGCTTGCCACATCATTGTCTTTAATTGGCAAAAATATTTGGGCCCACCACATTTTTGTCTCCTATTGACTTGTCATGTTTAGGCCTGGGCCTAATATTCAAGGCATCAGAAATTCAGTAGGCCTACATACCGCTAGCTTGCACTGAACGTAATCATTAAGATGATAAGAAACAGCATTCTAAGATTTTTAACTTTTGTGAGTATGGCAGGTGGATGGGCAGGAGATGCCATCCTGTTTTGCTGAAAATGTGAGCTACAAGCATGTTTAATGGATGAAAGCACTGTGCACATTGTCCCCGACGGAGATTGAAATAAAGCCAGGCAGGCTTTCCCAGGATACGCGATCAGTGCCCCCTCCGAAATGTCATGATGCAAAAATGGAAGGCATTGCTTCAAATCAATGCAGGCCCAATCAAGTTAGGTACAAAACCTTCTTCAAATCACATCTCACTTTGGAAACCACTGATGCGGCATGAACCATCTAGCCTAATCATAATTTAGGTAACTGATATCTGTGTGGCCTTGTGCCAAAAAACGAAGCAAGAATTTGCAGGCATGAATGGTACGGATATCTTAGCAGAAAGGCACAATCAAACTAAATTTAGATTAAAATGCCTCCGTTAACCATTTTGCCGATCTCTTTCTTACCTGTGCAACTTATGCAATTCCATGATTTTCTTCTCCAACTGTTCGTTCTGCTGGGGAAACAGATTTATTGTCGATATATACCCCGCCTGGTGTTCATCTGGGCAATAATCACCCAGATCAGCTAGAGGTGAACAAAAATGAACAGGATGGATGTCAACAATTATGGATAGTTTTGTGTTCGATATAAATTCTTGCGTAAGCATAAATTTTGCGCAAACCCAACTTTTCTGAAGAAGTGGGGAAGCGCCACAACTTTTGCAAGAAAGAAAGAAAATCTCAATTCAATTCAATTCATCTTAATTTGCAAGGACATAGTCCAGGCGCAAATCAACAAACAAATAAGAGAAAATGAGAAAGATGAATGAACAACTATCAGATGGGAATTAGACTCAACACTTGTCCTTTCGTTCACCCGATATCCAGGCAACTTCTGGAGCTGCGATACCAAAGCGTTTTACCTACTCTCATTCTGCCAAGTAACTAGGTTTCTTTTGAAAGTAGTAACACTGATGTCCCTACCATTACCAAAAACCCTGGATGGAGTGAGTTCCATTCTCTTACCGTTCTCGAAACAAAAGAGCACTTGCCCAAATCCTTACATGATATTAGAGTTCGAACTTGAAATCACGATCGTGCCTTGCCAGTTAGTTTGCTGGAAGTAAGAAGTCCTTTACACCAGACCAACCTCACACATAATTTAGACGAAGAAAAAGACCAGCAAGTCTTGAAATTTCTCTACGAGATGCGAGGGAGACCCATCCAAGATTTTTTACATGTCTGAAACCTATCCAGGGGTGAATATCTGCCTGAAACAAAGCGAGCCGCTTTCTTTGAATTCTCTCAAGCTTTTCAACTAAGTTTATCCGATACGGGTCCCACACAATGATGCATACTCCAAGAGGGATCGAACCAATGCAAAATAAACTATTTCTTTGAATCTGAACAAATTTCTCCGCAGTGAGAGGCCAGATGGCTGTAAAATATCAGCGTCCATGCAAATGCGATCCCAAATAAATTTTTGCTTCCAAACCTGGCATCTGGATAAGTGACAGAGCACAAAAACATTTATAAAATCAACACCGTTTGCCTTGAGTGAATCCAGCAAACATGATGGCCACAAAATATCCAGCAAACATGATGGCAGGACTAGAGAGTTTGCCATAAAACCACTCTTAAGAGTCCGGTTTAACAAATTCCACATGGCATGGATTGAATCTTGGTGCGATATTATCACAGCAACGTCATCAGAGCCAAGTAGTCAGAAGTAGAGTTGCGATGGTCGGAGTAGGTCGATGTTCCATTCCAGTTGAACAGGAAGGGAGATACGGTGCACTTATGGTGGCTACTTGTGCTCATCAGCTGAGCACACGATCATGGATGACCTCAGAATGAATGGCATGCGACAGTCAGTCATGTGGTTTGCATGCCTGACTGAGCAAGACACAAAAGCTGATAAGTATTGCGCGTGCATTGGACGACTCATGGGTTCTGACAAAATTTCTGAGGATTGCAGGGTAGTGAACATCAGGTGGTAGAGATTGAAAACAGTGTTTCACAACCAGGTTAAAACTTACAATGACACAGGAAGAGACATACAGGGATAGGAGATAAAGACTTTCACTCTCTCCTCGCTTATCTTGCTCCATCCCTTCCTTTCTCCCCTGACCCTATTTCCATTTCCCTGCATCTTTGTCCCAATGCCTTCCTTCTCCCCATTGTCATTTTTAACCTGGTTGTTTTATTTTGTTTTCAATTCTTTACTATCTGATGCACAATGCCCTGCAATCCCCAGAAATTGAAAAACAAAACAGAAAAATGATCTGGATTTGGATGCGCCCATAGGCAGAGAGTGTTGGCACCCCTAGGGCTGTAGTCAGGAATTTTTTGTGGGGGGAGGCAAAAATGATGGGGGCTAGACGATGCATTGCGTGATTCGCAAACTGTGGGGGGAAACGCTGTTTTTTGCCGACGTCAAATCTGACGAATGTTGTCATTTCAATTCTGCAATTTGCTGCTAAAATAAAATACAAAACAAAAATACCATAAGCATAAAACAAACAAAAGAGATTTCGACATGAGTCCAGGGACCCCGCTATGTACCTGCGGGCAGGCAGGATGGGATGGCAGGGACAAGAACGCCACATCCAACAACTCCTGAGAGAGTTGACACTTTGTTACTTTTGCAATGTAATGACTTCTTCTGGTGTAAACAGCCAGGGATGGAATTCTTTCTGTGGTCCACAATTGAACAGCTTTTCTTCTCCCTTCAGCGACCACAAACAGTTCCAAAAAAATCATCCCAAAAACGGTCCAGTCGCTACCAAGTTTTTGCCGCCCGCAGCCCGTTCCGGGCCTGTTGGAAATCCGGCCCTGAAAAATGGACAAAAACAAGAAACAGTGTCTTCAACTCTAACTTACATTGAAGGATATAACTCGACAGAAGGCACGCAGTTGATACAGGAACCTCCAGCCTTCCTTCTAGGAGATCTCTCCTCAGCTGAAGATAAAACAAATACCTAGAGTATTCCTCTTTCAATCTGCTGGGATCACAGACAAAAAACTTCACTTGGAAGTGGAGGACAGTTGTTGATGGACTGTTGCGGTAGGCACCTAGAAATCGGGCAAAACAGATGCCTGGTTATAGGAAGACTGGCCTGCACAGTTATTTCTGCACTTGAAATAAGCCTAGTCATATGTACCCACATATGGCATTCATATATCCATATCTTGCAGTGTCTAGCTATGCCACATCTACACAAAATCAACCTTAGGAAATCTAGTCATGCTTC
>JASGXE010010445.1:0-18860 GCA_030068105.1 Sinentomon sp. SZTP_YWyxl | reverse complement strand
TTTAAATGAGAACGGCTGTGCGGCTTTCATAATTACAGCCTAAAAGCACACACCCCAATCAATGCACTTGCTGCCAAATATGTTCAAAAGTGGGAGTTCATCAGGCACCATTTAGAATTTATGGCAATGTGTGCCACAAAACACAAGACATGCATGGAGCGCATGAAATTGCACCAAGCCCCATATTTTGGACCTTGTTTTGGATGGCCCCTCTATTAATCGCTGATCTTTCACATTTCTGCCATGTTCGAAGAGATTTGCCAGACCCTGTATAAAAGATGCAGAGTTGTTAATGATCCTTACATTTCCTATAATGATTGTGTCGGACATCCTGGATTGCTTCGCAGGTGGTTCGTTGTATGCTCCCATTGGTCCAGCCGCATTGTCGTCATCTCTCCGGAGACTTCGGTTGTCGACATTGCCAAGGTCACCGCCCCGTCCGAGGAAAACACCACCGAACGGGTCGCGGCCAGCTTCCTGCTGATTGGCGAATACATTGCCAAGTCCGGCGGCAGCCAATGCTCCCGCATTTCTGATCACGTCAGTAACGTTCATGTTCTGTCTCCCTCTGTCTCCCCCCGAAAAGTGATCCGTTGCTAGATTTGGAAGGGAGTCTCTCTGCTGCAACTGTAGACCGCCTCCCCGGTTCAGGCCAAGGGCTGCTGCAGCCAGCTCAAGGGCATTCAAGCCCAAGCCACCTGGATTGGCATCTAATCCTCCGAAACCAAGATTTGGAAGTGGGGCAGAGGTCTGGGGAGGAACTTCAAGAGGTTGTGCTGAAAAAAGAGGAAATTTTTTTTCCAGAACAGAAAAATATTCTGAGATAGCAAACGTCGTTTCCTTCCAAGATTTATGAAGTTGCAATTTCGTACGCATCATTATCCGCGCGCATCATGTTTGGATGTCATTTTTGCATATCATTTCTGTGTGCATCAGTTTTTTGCACATCATTCTCACAAGAGAAATGTGCATCAGTTTTATGCGCATCATTCTCACACGGGAAATGCATCTCATCATTCTCACACGGGAAATGCATCTCATCTACTGAGGATTAAATGAGTTCTATTTAAACACCATGACGGCTATTTCAGCACATGCACCACGAATGGGCAAATCACAGAACATAATTGAAAAGTTACTAACAGCTGAACCGTTCGTTGAATTGTTGAGCTGCGCGACGTTTCGCCCTCGCAAATGCAGGGCTTCGCCAGGCGACATCAGCCAGTGCACAACTGACGAAGCCCTACGTTTGCGAGGGCGAAACGTCGCGCAGCTCAACAATTCAACGAACGGTTCGGCTGTTTGTAACTTTTTTCAATTATGTTATGTGACACCATGACGGATTGTCACAATGAAAATAAAGATGCCTACGTGTGCCTATTTTGATGAAATTTACACCCATTCCTGCTGGGAGGTGCAAGAAACCAGTCACTTTGTTATACTGGCCTGTAAGCAAGGCAGATTTTGATAGGCTCTGCAAAAATAAAATATTTTTGAGTATGTTTCTCATCTTTCTGATATATCACGTCACCTGCGTGTTCTCTGTGACTTGAAGAAAGTATAAAAAAAAGTTAGTTATCAAAAAGGCAAATGTTAACTTGCAAAGCCAACTCATCGATACCAGGTTACAGCCTCTTTCTTGGCAACTCTGCTTTTCGGCAAGTTATTCATTCAAGCACTTGACCACTGCTATGTCAGCTAAACCTTTTCATCAGTTTGGCTACTGAACTACGCATTGTCAATGGCTCCATAAGTGTAGGTTTTCACGGAAATCATGGAGGTGAGTACAAGGTGTTGCGAATATGTTGTTATTAATCGTATTGTGTTTATATTCTACAAATTCATGAAGAAGACCTCAAAATAAAATCATGCATTGTGCATGGGCCAAGTGGGTATAAATATACAAAGAAATCATAAAAATAAAATCATGCATTGTACATGGGCCAAGTGGGTATAAATATACAAAGAAATCATAAAAATAAAATCATACATTGTACATGGGCCCCCCTTTGACACTCCCAATGGAATATTTCATATCTTCGGGGCTTGTATAGGGAAATGGGGGGTTGGAGCACAATTTTGTCACCATGTTTTGTTCATATTATTTGCTCAGAGAAATTCACATGCGAACATAGGATCTTCTGACAATGACATTCAAGTTCAGTGCCAGAGGCCTCCTTCAGACCCATTTTTGGGACTTTAGAGGGCCTTTTCTGGAGACAGGGGGCAGGATCACATTTCGTCACGAAACAAGTTTGGTTCGTATTGGCATGAAGAAACACTGGTTTGCATTCGTCAGCTTTTTTATGGAACTTGCGACCACTTTAAAATGTTCCGACTCTTCAGTCACATCTGTTGTCACCCCTTTAGATGCAATTTTCAGAAGTGTTCTCTAAATCATCATACAAAATTTCACCACAATAACATTTCTGCAAACCACACCAATGCGGAGGAACGATCATCAAATCTCCGTCACAGATGGTCGCATGATTGGAATGGTCAAACAACAGACAGATTAGAGCACCGTCGAACGGATGAATATTCAGAGAGATGGCAGCATGATTGAGTCATGCATCCAAGACACAGATAGAACTGTCGACAGAAGAATTGTCATTAGATAGATGGAAACACTTGGTATGCCATCGTCTCAAACAAAATCTCCAACAGTCATTCACGTAACCGAATGAATGACGGTGAAGAGATTGGAAGGTAAGTAAACAATAACATTTCAAATAGACCGCTAACCGTTCACAAATAACGTTGTAAACGGTGGTGTTTCCCCCCCCACCGATGTGGAGCTTGATTTAACACAAAAATTCAAAACAGATCTCTGGTGCAGAGATTGAAGATGTACCAGAAGGTGATCCGGATCCGAAAAGATGATCCGGATCATCTTCCTCTTCAGTCGCCGAGCAGCGGTGATCAAGATCATGCTTTGAATTGTGATTGATAAAGCCCCATGTCGCAGCAGGCAAAATCTGCAAAATGTCGCCATTTACAGTTTGTTTTACTGCGAACGGTTAGTGGCCTATTTCATTTGACACGTTATTGTTTATGACAGTCCCTTTCGTGGTACCTGTGTGTTGAGATTGTAAGGGTCCAGATGTTGGTGGCAGGTGAATGGGCGACAACACCAAACAGTTCATCATGGACCATGAATGTTGGTGATAGATGAGTGGGCAACAACACCAAACAGTTCATCATGGACCATGATGTTGGTGATAGATGAGTGGGCAACAACACCAAACAGTTCATCATGGACCATGTTGGTGACAGGTGATTGGGCGACAACACCAAACAGTTCATCATGGACAATGATGTCGGTGACAGGAGATTGGATGGCAACACCAAACAATTCATCATGAACCATGATGTTGGCGACAGGTGGTTGGGAGAGAACATCAAACAGTTCATCATGGACCATGTTGTTGGTAACAGGTGAGTGGGCGACAACACCAAACAGTTCATCATTGACCATGTTGTTGGTGACAGGTGAGTGGGCGGCAACACCAAACAATTCATCATGGACGATGTTGGTGACAGGAGGGTGGGTGACAACACCAGTTCATTATGTGACTGGGCGAGAACATCAAACAGTTCATCATGGACCATGTTGATGGTGACAGATGAGTGGTCAACAACACCATACAGTTCATCATGGACCATGTTGGTGACAGGTGATTGGGCGACAACACCAAACAGTTCATCATGGACAATGATGTCGGTGACAGGAGATTGGGTGACAACACCAAACACTTCATCATGAACCATGATGTTGGTGACAGGTGGTTGGGAGAGATCATCAAACAGTTCATCATGGACCATGTTGTTGGTAACAGGTGAGTGAGCGACAACACCAAACAGTTCATCATTGACAGTGATGTTGGTGACAGGAGATTGGGTGACAACACCAAACACTTCATCATGGACCATGTTGTTGGTGACAGGTGGTTGAGCAACAGCAAACAGTTCACCATGGACCATGATGTTGGTGACAGGTGGCTGAGCAACAGCAAACAGTTCACCATGGACCATGTTGTTGGTGACAGATGGTTGGGCAACACGAAACAGTTCACCAAGGACCACCTCGTTTCAATGTGTTTTCTCACAAAGCAGCCCAAAGCAGGCAGACTTTGTTTCTCTTGAAAACCTGTCGTTTTTCAGTCCCAGCGGATGATCCTGCAAAATAAAAGTCTGATGGTATCACCCATGCAGCAGAGAATCGAACCCAGGCAAACAATGTCAAGAGATATTCACACGGTAGTGGGCTGAAGTGGTCTTAGTCATCATGTAATTTACACACTGCAACAAGACCACTGGTCAGAGAGAGCAGGTCTCAGATTAAAACGGAAAAGGTAAGAACTTTGCAGCCAAATTCCATGAGGAATCAAACACGCAAATGCGTTTCGGCCCGTGGTGACCACCTGATTTTGTGAGATCAGACCTGTAATGGCTTTCTTTCCACCCCCAGTCAGATGCACTGTGATGGATTGTTGAAAAAACAAAAATTGCTGAAACTGTTGATCTTTCTGAAACTCTATCTCTGAAGGACAGATCGATGTGAAAAAAAAGATTGAGATGCACCAAAGGTGAGTTGTGATTGAGAAGAAATTTTCAAGACTGTGAAATGATCCCAGGAAGAAGCTAGGGAGGGACATTGTGTGTAAAAATGTGTCAAGGCCATTTGAGGAGGAATGACCGAAGGGCGAAGGGTATGTCCTGGGGTAGAAACAACGAAGAGTCGAGGTTAGATAAACACGCATGGCAAACGGGGACACCTGGACATCAAACAACTGACACAGATGCTTCACCACTGGAGCGATGATCTGAATGACAAGTTCATCAAGCGACACTCACATGATCTCTCCAATCTGATGTATGTCGGTCGACACATCAGCAATGGGAACAGTAAAAAACACTTGACGATGAACTTTTAGATGACCCTGGAGTCGAACAAATTCTTCTTGGAGTGTATTAAACAAACCCACTTTGATCAAAATTTGCCAATTTCCTCGTGCAGAACCAGCTTACGATCCCATTGTTCATAAAAAGATTCAGCTGACCTGCTCTAAACTCCTGCAACACCAGATATTGTATCCGGCAAATATCTCCAATCTGAAACAAATGTTGACCGATCCTGGTAACAACACGACACCTCAGCCTGGAGATCCGGGCAGAACATGGGCATCCATCTGATTTCAGGAATCCATAAAATATTGAAGTTCAAAGTTGGCTTGATGAGTGGTGTGAAATGAAATTTTTGACTGAATGGACAAATGCGTCCAAACGTGGATTGTGCCGGTGCAGGGATGAAATTGCATTGCATTTTGGTTTAGTATAGAGCAGCAGCAGCCCAACACATGCACAACCCAATCACAGACTCCATGACACCGTAGTGTCCTGGTGGCAACTGAATGAAGGAGCTCGCCAAGTGACTTATAAATAGCCAGAAGACCTTCCGGGGGAATTACCTGCCATAAAATACGGCAGAGCTACCGAAGTGTATTTGTTCTACGGTACGGTGGAGGAGAATCGGCAGTAACAGATGTAGGGTTCTTGGAAAGTAGAGTCGGGGACGAAATGAGATCAGCTGTCTACTGAGTGCAAAATTATACGACACGACAAAACGGAGTGGTCTGAAGTAGATGCCAGCCGTCCGAGTTAAATACAGGTGTTGAATCTGTCCAAAGGGAATCAAGACAGTGTCCAAAGGGAATCAGGACCATGTCCACTGGTAATCAAGGCCATGTTCAAAGGAAATCAAGACCATGTCCAAAGGGAATCATGAGGTCAGGGTCCGCAGGTATGAGAAAAAACATGTTGCGAAACCCAATTCCAACTTAAATAAAAAACTGAAGCGAGAATATAAATAAAAGCAAAACACACAACGATTAATATTAACCCAAAATAAAAATGTTAGATAAATATTAACCCAAAATAAAAATGTTTGATAAATATTAACCCAAAATAAAAATGTTTGATAAATATTAACCCAAAATAAAAATGAAAGATAAATATTGTTGGATAAATATTAACCCAAAATAAAAATGTTAGATGAATATTGACCCAAAATAAAAATGTTAAATTAACCCAAAATAAAAATGTTTGATAAATATTAACCCAAAATAAAAATGTAAAAGTAAACTGTAGAATTGTTATGGTCCGTTGTTCATATCTCCTTCTAGATCTACAACAAGCACAGCTAGTTGACCTATATGTGCTCGATTTAGGAAACAACAACGGGACACCAACAAGTAACAGCAGCGTAGCCAACCCAATGGAAGCAAAGACTGCAAAAAAGCATGGGAAAAAGCAATGAAATAGGGCCCATACGATGGGAGTCCGGCTGCGATGTGCTCGACGATTTTTGCAGCAATGTCCGGAGATGGTCCACACTTCTATGACGGATGACACCACACACTGAGCATTGCTTCCTCTTCTTGAAGTTCATGTAATGACACTCTGTGCATTGCCAATTCGGGCGACTCTTTCGTTTTCGACTCTGTCCTTTGGACGAGTTGAGATCCGGTTCTTCACTTTCAATAGGATTCGTTATCTCTTTTGTTGAGGAAGTGGTAGAAGGCGCCCCCGGGGAGTGCACATCCTCTAAGCAAGAGTTCGTTTCCGTAGAAAGGGGAAAATCGGAAAATTCCGCCTTCAGTTGAGACTTCTCAGAGTATAATGGCGTCACCAGGCTGACACTCCGATATTCCCATGGTGCTGGATGTGATGCTGAAAAAGGAAACACAAGCATGAAAGAGCAGATGGAGAGGACGGACCAAAATAAACCCCAAGGGCCGTGACTCCTCAAATAAAATTTAAAAATTTTACCCACCCATTCGTTGGAAAGATCAAATCGAATTTCAACAACATACACGTGGTACGAGACGTGTGAATTTCGAACCGTATTCACAGAGAAAGCCTTCAAAAATGGAAAAACTCTGCAAGACAGTTTCCACAAAATTCCTTTTGGGAAGCTTGGGAAACTGTGAAAGAAGTCAGATGGGATTACAAGTGGTGAAAAGCCTCACAAGATGTCGCCTGCGTTGTACTTCAACTCCGGCGGTGGACACCACCAGAGAAATAGGAGAGATATGACTACGGATATGCGGGAGACCAACGCCAATGTGGTCTGGTCTTCACCATTCATTTTTGGAAGCTATGCTAAAATGTGGTCTTCCAACATTGTATCTGTCAACCAATGTGGTCTTCATCAACATTCATTTTTGACAAGCTATGCTGAAATGTGGTCTTCCACATTGATTCTGTCAACCAATGTTCTTCAACATTGTGTCTGTCAACCAATGTGGTCTTCAACATTCATTTTTGTTAACCTTCTGCCACCGGCGGAAAATGCGCAAATGACGGGAGGTGACAATAATCAGTTTTTGTCCCTGGCCCAAAAACCGGCCCATTTTTGGTCGAAATTGACGATTTTTTTTTCTTACGAAAAATGTAACTTTGACATTTGGTCTGTTGCCCTGTTGAAAAAAAACAGAAATTCTCGTCCAAAGCACTAAAATTTTGAATTTAAAAATACCATTGCATTTTTCTAAATTTCACTCACCAGAATGATTTCGATTTTGTCGTTTCTCTTCCGGTAAACTCATTCCTTCTTCTGGTTCGATGGTGATCCCAATATGTACAAGTGGTCCAATATGTACAGGGAGTTGCCAATCTTAAATTTATTCAAGATTGGCAACCGTGTGAAAGACTGAAGCAGTCTTTGTTCACGCAAAGTCACTTTCCATCTCAAATTGATCCAAAAATAGGAGAAACCGTTAAAAACGAAGGGAAAATTTCCATGTTGCCAAACGCAATCTTCGTTGTGACAAATTGTGGAAACACCCGATAGCCTTTCGATCGAAGGCAGACTTTTTAAACATCATTCCCATCACTTCAAAAATCCCCGTACGGGAGGCGATAATTTCCACCCTGAACGGACGAAAACTTTTGTATCACAATGTTCAATCATCAGACACCAAATGCGACATCGCGGCCGAAAGAGGAGGAAAGCCAATTTAATTCCCGTTCGAACAAAACCACACACATCCCAATTGGATCAGAAACACTGAGTCAGCGTCATTTCAAACCGGGCACAACAAATGAAAAAGTCATCCAACTTTGAACGCCATTATCTCCATAACAATTCCTGCGTAAACAAAAGCGTCTGATTTCTGTCTTCTTGAAGACCAACCAAAATCCAACTTCGCATCTTTGTTGCCTGGTCCCTTTACTCTGATGCGACCCCATCACCACCATGCCACCCACCACACGGGTCCCTATAGACACTCCAGTAGAACGGCCTGACGCATTGCAAATGCAGCAACCTCACCAGAAAACAAAAAATTGGCGGGAAAGTATTGATTGAAAATTGTCAGCGAAGATTTTCGCCAACTGAGAAAACTCTGCAGAGTATCGTCCGATCCCGAATTCGCTTATGATGTGCCTGTACAAAGAAAAACTACAGGGTATTTCGGAATTTTTATTTTTTGGTGAGTATCCTCGCTACCCGTATAACCCTTGAAAGCTTCCGGTTTTCGGTCCTTGGGGAAAATCTGAGTATTCTCGCTTCGCGGGGGCAGAAGGTTAAGCTATGCTAAAATGGGAAGAGAAGAAACATCTGGTCTTCAACATTGGTCTGTCAACCAATGTTCTTCAACATTGTGTCTTGTCAACTAATGTGGTCTTCAACATTCATTTTTGGAAGCTATGCTAAATTGGGAAGAGAAGAAACATCTGGTCTTCAACATTGGTCTGTCAACCAATGTTCTTCAACATTGTGTCTTGTCAGCTAATGTGGTCTTCAACATTCATTTTTGGAAGCTACGCTAAAATGGGAAGAGAAGAAACATCTGGTCTTCAACATTGGTCTGTCAACCAATGTTCTTCAACATTGTGTCTTGTCAACTAATGTGGTCTTCAACATTCATTTTTGGAAGCTATGCTAAATTGGGAAGAGAAGAAACATCTGGTCTTCAACATTGGTCTGTCAACCAATGTTCTTCAACATTGTGTCTTATCAACTAATGTGGTCTTCAACATTCATTTTGGAAGCTATGCTAAAATGGGAAGAGAAGAAACATCTGGTCTTCAACATTGGTCTGTCAACCAATGTTCTTCAACATTGTGTCTTGTCAACTAATGTGGTCTTCAACATTCATTTTTGGAAGCTATGCTAAAATGGGAAGAGAAGAAACATCTGGTCTTCAACATTGGTCTGTCAACCAATGTTCTTCAACATTGTGTCTTGTCAACTAATGTGGTCTTCAACATTCATTTTTGGAAGCTATGCTAAATTGTGGTCTTCAACATTGTGTCTGTCAACCAATGTTCTTCAACATTGTGTCTGTCAACCAATGTGGTCTTCAACATTCATTTTTGGAAGCTATGCTGAAATGTGGTCTTCCAACATTGGATCTGTCAACCAATGTTCTTCAACATTGTGTCTGTCAACCAATGTCGTCTTCAACATTCATTTTTGGAAGCTATGCTAAATTGGGGAGAGAAGAAACGTCATTTGATTGGTACAAGTCAGAAAAAATCAGCTAAAATAAAGCTACCATTAAAATCTGACACCAACACAGCATGCGGAAAAGGAGGTGAAAATGGATGTGCAATCTGCCACATTTTATGCAAAAAGAAGCATAAAATGGGTGGAAGTGAAATAACGATCAACATTTTTAAAAATTTAGCAAAAAAAGAGGCCAACAGGTGTGAAATAGCACACCACTTTTTGACAAAATGTGGTGTTATCTCATGCTCCTTTTGACATCTTTCGTGTTTTGTATGTTACGTAACGAAGTATGGCATTATTTCATGCCCGTTGTGACCTTTTCGCATTTAAAATATCAAAATGAATGTGGAATCAGCCAAATTTTGCTTGCGAAAGAGGTGGTCAAAATGGGCGTGGAATCTTTCGAAATTTTGTACACGCTAACTACCAGACCCGCAGCAAATTTGATGCCAAAACGACTATGCCTGCCAAATTCGTGCCATTCACGGACATCAATGCCATGAAACCTAAGAGCAACAAAGTTGAAATAATTGCTATACATAGAGTTAAGACAATAGCTGTCCTTCTGCGGAGACGTCCGACTTTTTGTGGCTTCCAGTTCATGCAAGATGACAGTGGTGCTGCATATTGATATTATGATATCAATTGTGCATAGAAGAGAGTTCTGGCTTGGTCGGACCGTCTCTTGGCCTTCGAATACTAGACATTGATGATTCCCAAAAGCCCAGCTCACACAAGATTAGGGGTCGAACCGGTCCTGGACCGATATCTGGAACTGGTTGGATTTTGGACCCGGATCTGGACCGGTTGTCAACCAGATACCTGTTCATGATACGGTTGCCCAATTCTTTGCAGCTCCTTTTTTCCTGTTTCCACTGTCCAAATGATGTGTGTGGCGCATGTTTTCCATTCAGTTTTTTCTCAGGAATTCATTTTTGACATCAAAATCGTTGCGTCTTTAATACATGGGATTCAAAAGGGTCATTTAATTTGTGCTCCCGCAGCACCACTTTGTCAGCAATTCCAGGCCCCCCACAGTGCGGAGCTGAATGCATTTTGTTTGTGAAGTGTCTTTCCACACTCCCCACCACTCAGTCAACACCCAGCGCTGGCAAACAGCCAACGACCACCTGCTGTGTGGTGCGGATATCAGGCAAACAACAAAGGACCACCAACCGAGTGGGACAGGTCAAGTTGGCCACTGAAAGATGAAAGAAACTCTCCTCTCTGCGGAGTTGACAGGCACACATATTTTGTCTGCACATGCCGACAAAATATGTGTGCATAGGTCCCGATATAGGCCTGTAGGTAATGCTATCGATCCCACAGGCCTATATAGGTAATGCCATCCATCGCATAGGCCGAAAGGTTGAAATGGACAAAAGGGGAAGCGGCCCTGTAATCTTTCAAGAAAAACACTTTACCAATCTCAACAGGTGGTCCATGCCTGTTTCTTTCTCCCCTTTTTTCTTCTGTCTTCATTCATGCGATAAAGTACAGATTTATCCCACTTGAAAGTTGCCCCTGGTCTGGTACTTTTATGTGCTTGCTTTTTTTTTTTTTTTTGTAGGTCCAGGCTTGCGTGGGCTGGTTTGAAGGCCAAGTTTGCGCTTGACATGGTGAACATTTCGCCATTTAGCATTGCTGAATACATTTTTGTGGTGGAGAACTTCGTGAAACTGCGGTCATATGCTTGGGGAGTGGACAAGTCTTCGAACAACAGTTTGGCATTCCTGCTGGCGAAAAGCTCCAGTTTCAAAAGATGGTGGTGAAATGGTGCCAAACAGTAGCGGTGACATGTGAAACGGATGCGGAAGGACCCATCGCCGGGAGGGGGTCGGGCATGTCCGCAACTGCAACTGGGGCAACCCCAAAAATCAGTCCGATATCTGACCAAATAGCACTGATTCGATCGGACTTTGAACACCATGAAACAGTCAACAACATGTCAAGCAATAACCAAATCTGCGAGAATTGCCCAAGCAAAATTGGAGACCTGTGTAAAAAAAGAAGCAAATGAACCAGCAACAAACACGAGGGGCCACTTTTGAGTGGGATAACCCTGTAGATGCGGATGGAATGGTATCATTGATGGGCTGCGCTGTCAGCTGTCACCAGCTGTCACCGGATGTGCATATTTTTCATACTTTATTTTTACCAAAGTCCAAACTGGGTGTCCAGAAAATCATCTTTCTCCA
Organism: Sinentomon sp. SZTP_YWyxl; assembly: GCA_030068105.1. Taxonomy (NCBI): domain Eukaryota; kingdom Metazoa; phylum Arthropoda; class Protura; order Sinentomata; family Sinentomidae; genus Sinentomon; species Sinentomon sp. SZTP_YWyxl. Next base: position 7,145 of record JASGXE010010445.1, on the reverse strand, counting down.
GCTGCAGCAGTTTGATGAAAATAAATTTCGCAGGCATCAGAACAATGTTTCAAACAAAGAAAAAAGTCAGCCATAAGTCCCCTGCATTTGCTGATTTGCATGTTGGGTATGTAGTTGGCCCTTGACCTGCAGCCTCCATTATGTTTTTCTTGCGTGACGAGGTTCTCCCATTGTTAAGCCAGCTCCATACATTTGCGAAAATCGCACACTATTAACAGGTTGTTTGCGCAAGGGGTTTCAGAAAATTTGAGGAATTGTTCCATAGTCAAATTCTTGCAGACATGAGAGAGTTGTTAGTGTCAAAAACGCTCGATGTCTGTGTGTGATTTTTGACAAATCTCTGTTTAAGCTGTGTCACTGTTGAGATAAGGAAGGATCAAATCCTCCAAATTTCTGAAGCCCTGTTCCAAAACACCCTGCCGATCGCGCGCGTGCCTGTGTAATTGGTGTTGAATTACAGATTTAAAATGCGAAATTACTTCAGGGAGGTGCTACCCTGAACTCTTCCCTCCCTGCTGCTCTGGTCTTCCCCCATGGGCCAATGCTTGGGCTTGGACCAATGATTGCTTGCTGGTTTGCTGCCACTGCAAGACCACTTTATTTGTTGCAGGCGTAGGGTTTGTGGTCCTCGTAGGGCACCCATATTGGTAACATCATATGGCAGTCTGCTCCAGACAGGGGGGTGACCCAACTGTGTGAATTTGAATGGTTGAAAAGCCTCATCCAAATGGGTAAAGCAGGTATGGGCAAGAGAACTTTGGAAGACCATAACTTGGCAGTCAATTGAGATATTTCGAAATGGGTTTGATTTTGAGCTCCAGGATTAGTGCACTTTCCATCCCAATCAAAAACTGCAACCGGTTCACCGAACCGGTATCTGGATCTGGTTGGGTCGGACCCGGATCTGGATCTGGTTGACCCGGACCGGTTCGACCCCTACACAAGATAATCATGAATCATCATGAACAATGGTCAATATCTAACCTTGACCACCGTTCTGGAAGCTGCTATCCTTAAGTTCAGACAACTGCGGAAGATTCCCTAAAAAGCAACAGGTAGTTCATAAGAATGTTGGGAATTGGTGCCAAGGCTAATTATCAACACATATTCATGCAAGGCCATGATTCCGTTTGCGAGCAGGATCCTTACATCCTAAGAAGGGTGTGAAGCTCCCAGATGGATGTAAATCCTGACGTGAGTGTGAAGTTTTCCAGATGTATGTTCAAATGAAATGTAGTGAGCCTAATTAAATATGTCCACAAACCGGTAGGGTTTAAAAAAATGCAGCGAACAATCTGGTCACTGCTTGGAAATTCTGGAAAAATACAACTTTATGAACTTGAATCCCCATGGAAGGGAGCAAAGGAGAAAGTTGGCCTGGCACTTTTCCTTGAAAACAAAGGATTCAGAAAAATAATTTTTTTAATCGATAAATATCAGGCATGCTCAAGCGAGCCGATAGCAGAATTGACAAGTTAGGTACCAAGCTAAAGCAGTTTTTTAAATCTGAAAAACACACTGTTTTCAGATTTTCGAGACTCCTCTCTCCGAGACTCCTCCACAGACTATTTCGAGATTCCCTTCAAAAACTTTCCACAAAAGGTCTAGAGGCCTCCCAAATCCTATTTTTGGATTTCTGTTTAGGGTGATGAATTCTTAAGTGCAGAGAAACAACCATGTTGGAGGGAAACGCCTGGCATCAGTGTGTGTGGTAGGTCCCCTCTGCACTCCATTCGGTATATATTCTGAAATTGTGGTGAAGATTCTTACTGGCAACATTCCTCAGTGGCATTCCATTAGCGCCCAAGCCCATTCCGATGCTCCGCAGCCCAGGTGGCAACCTCGGTGGCAGATCACTTCTTGGCATTCTATCAAGCCGAACACTGAGCTTCCGATCATAGAGCGCTTGCCCATTCAGCATAGCTACGGATTTGATGTGATCATGACAGGAAAACAAGCAAGCAACATAACTGGCTATTTTTCCTCTACTTGTCATTTTGATTGAAATGTGTCATTTTACACCACTTGTCATTAAATTATAAATGTGTCATTTTACACTGTTTGTCATTTTAATTGCAAATATGTGTGATTTTTACACTACTTGTCATTTTAATGTGAATGTGTTAATTGTTGCACTACCTGTCAATTTAATTGTGAATGTGTCCTTTTTACACCACTTGTCACACAATTGTTAATGTGTCATTTTATACCACTGGTCATTTCATTTCAATTCTGAAGTGTGTCATTTTAATCGTGAATGTCGTTTTTACACTTGGCACTTGTCATTTTACTTGCAAATGCGTCATTTCTGTAACATTCGTCATTTTAATTGTAAATGTGTCATTTTTCTAAGAAGTGCCCGCTCTGTCGATTCAAATTTTTGACTTAACAGTTACACAAAAGGCTTAACTTATTGTTTCTTTTTCACTTTTTTATTGGTCTCTCCACTGCTTTCCTCTTCTCCCTCTCTCTCCCCCCTCTTTCTCTCCCTCCCTCCCTCCGAAAGCAGTGGAACCCACTATCGGATGTGTGGAGTCACAGAAAAAACAATACTGCTTGCTGGTTTAAAACTGTGATCGACAATGATGGGGGCTTCTCGGAAAAAGTGCCAGAAAATTAGGAGAGTAAATTGCTATTTTAATTTATTAAGGCTGAAATTAGTGCACAGTTCAGCTACAAATGGGCATCTGTCAAATGATTCATTCACAAAATGTTGTAACCGGGAAAGGGCACCCCAAACAAACTGAAATACCCACGTAATGCAAGCTGGGTAGATGGGATGGGATGTTCTCAAACCATGCAAGTAGAGTGAAAATTAAAGCAAATAGCAAGTCATACCTGGGCTGCCAAGGCAGGGTTGCCCAAGCAAAGTTGGACCCATGTAAAAAAAGAAGCAAATAATGAACCAGCAACAATCACGAGGGGCCTCTTTTGAGTGGGATAACCCTGTAGATGCAGATGGAATGAGATCACTGGATGGGCTGCGCTTTCAGCTGTCACCGGATGCGCATATTTTTCACACTTTATTTTGAACCAAAGTCCAAACTGGGTGTCCAGAAAATCATCTTTCTCCAGCTGCAGCAGTTTGATGAAAATAAATTACGCAGGCATCAGAACAATGTTTCAAACAAAAAAAAGTCAGCCATAAGTCCCCTGCATTTGCATGTGGGGTATGTAGTTGGCCTTCCTTGACCTGCAGTCTCCATTATGTTTCACTCGCGTGACGAGGTTCTCCCATTCTTGAGCCAGCTCCATACATTTGCGAAAATCGAGCGCTATTAACAGTTGTTTTCGCAAGGGGTTTCAGAAAATTTGAGGAATTGTTCCATTGTCAATTCTTGCAGACATGAAAGAGTTGTTTGTGTCAAAAACGCCTGATGTCTATGTGTGATTTTTGGCAAATCTCTGTTTAAGCTGTGTCAGTGTTGAGATAAGGATCAAATCCTCAAAATTTCGAAAGCCCTGTTCCAAAACACCGTGCCGATCGCGCGCGAAATCCGCCTATTTTCGCATCGGGCGTGTGGACACGGCTTCACAAGACGAAGGTTCGAAATTTGTTGGATCCGTTTTCGGCATTTGTCAGACACCAGGCATCAGAAGTGGATGAACAATTGGGCCACCCATCAATAAAGGATGGGCATGTGAAGGAAATTGGGTCAAGCCATGGAAAGGGAAATCCGCCAAGCGCCAAAGTGAAAAAAATGATAAATGACAAAATCCAAAAACGAAAAAGACAGTCATCCAGAATTCAGTGGGTTTTGCTGTTTTCGTTTTCCTTTGGACCATAGGTGTTGCGCATATCTTTGTGGGGAGGGAAAATACACTGCACCAAATTGTGCAACACAGGCTTGGATGGCAGTGGCCAGCTCTTCCGTTTTTCAACTCAACACTCGCACAGAAAAAAAATTGGCTCTGGTCTTCCCCCATGGGCCAATGCTTGGGCTTGAACCAATGATTGCTTGCTGGTTTGGTGCCACCGCAAGACCACTTTATTTGTGGCAGGCGCAGGGTTTGTGGTCCTCGTAGAGCACCCATATTGGTGCCATCATATGGCGGTCTACTCCAGACAGGGGGGTGACCCAACTGTATGAATTTGAATGGTTGAAAAGCCTCATCCAAATGGGTAAAGCAGGTATGGGCAAGAGAACTTTGGAAGACCATAACTTGGCAGCCAATTGAGATATTTCGAAATGGGTTTGAATTTTGAGCTCCAGGATAAGTGCACTTTCCATCCCAATCAAAAACTGCAACCGGTTCACCGAACCGGTATCTGGATCTGGTTGGGTCGGACCCGGACCGGTTCGACCCCTAACCAAAAGGTAAAAAGTCCAAAAATCACGCATTTTTCATTTTTCTGACCCCCTACTCCCCCTTAAGTTACTTGGTGAAATCCCACTGCTAATGACTTCTCCAGTTTGCTTCCAACCAAGCGTAACTGAAAACTGTGGCCAAAAAGAACAGTCTTCTAAAGAAAAGTGACAGAGAAAGGAACAAACAAGCGTACAAAAATCCAGGATACCATTTTGTGTAAATAGACCGTGTGAATTAAACACCAATGTTGAATGTCACGTAAAGCGGTTTTTTTTCCCATGTTTTCTACACTTACTGAATGTTTCACTTTTTTTCTTGTTTGTTCCACTTTTGATTTGTACGGAGCTCATCAAAAGTCCTCGAACATAGGCGATATATGAAAGGCTTGTCGTTACAGGGGCTATCTAATTTCAACAGGGCTCCGTGCAACTTCACGCCTCACGTGAGTATCATGATGTTTTGTGGCGCATGCTGCCATTGATTATTGATGGCACTTGAGTAAAAATTAACTCCTATCTTCGAACACTTGATAATGAGTGTGTAACTCTATAACAGGGGACATGGATCACAGCATTAGCAAAAATTTGCGACTGATTATAAAGAGTGACGATCCTTGTCATATCAATTATTGATATCGTTTTACTTTCTCTTACTGACGTTTCAGACTTCTACTGGGATGTTTGGCCTTGGGAATGCACACACCAAATGCATCCAATCTATAAACACAGCTCCTCTTCCCGAAGTAGTGCGTCTCAATCCGCTTCGACCGGCTCGCCTGGTGTGGGTCAGCAACAGGACTGTGGCTCTGCTTCTTGCAGACGGCAGCGAGACCAGGTTCACAATCTAAAAAGGCTTTTCTGGCTGTGATGGGTGCTACGTCTGCACAGCAATCAGATGTGTCTGTATTAATCTTTCAATTAGCATTTGCAAATGTTGAAAAATGCAGCGTTTCGCCCCCAGAAACGTGGGGCTTTTTCAAGCACAAGATTGGTGGGGGCGTGGGGTGGGGTTGTTGGCGTTTTGGCGTCGGTTTGGTTGTGGGGATGGGGTGCGTCAGCTGTTTTCTGTGTGGGTATCCGTTCCAGGTCGAATTCCGTTTATCTTATGCTTGCAAAAGTCCCACGATCGCGGGGGCGAGACGTCGAATTTTTCCACATTTACGAACTGTAAGCGGCATGTTTGTGTTCCTTCCAGCGGAGAGATCATGGCGGAGTTAACGCTGACTCCGGAGGCAAAGCTAATGCGAGGCAAATTTGTAACATTGGATTAGATGGGAAAAATAATTTGCTTCGCATTGGCATAATTTTTTGATTTTTTTGATTGTCTATCATTGAACATTCCACTTGCATACGATATTTGAAACTTGTTTGAATGTGCAATCGTGATGTGATGAGCATTTTTTTTGACGATTCATGGTGATTCATTCACACTGAGCTACTTTGGAAAAAGGGGATGTTCTTTTTAGCGGCGATGGAATTTGTAAAAACAAAATGCAAAAAATTTCGACCATTCAGATTTTGGCAAAAACCCATGCTTCAGAAATTAAAGATCCTCATTGAAAACCGTGGTCAAAATCTGACATCTCCAGAAAGCTCTGTTGAAATCTGGCACTTTAATTTCTACCGCCTGCATAAGAGTAGAAGGAAAGATAAACGTTTCGGAGGCAACAGTTAAATGGGAAAAACACATGTGTATGGATACGTGAATTCCGCAGCTAAAACTGCACGGCATGCTTTTCTTGGGGAGGGGCTCTAAAGACGCTTTCCTCTTTCTTGACCAGAGGAGTCCAAAGCCCCAATAAGTTACAGAAAAATGATTTGTTGTGGCAACAGAAAAATTAGTTGCCACAACTCATTTTTGTGTTGCCACAACAAATCATTTTTCTCTGTTCATGTGTTGCATAATGGGCCAAAAATAACCAAGTTGAAGTGTGCCACCACTGAATTTTTTTTTCCCTCTTCCGAGACAGCATAATTTCATGTGTGCAAACACCCCACATCACTGATATGGTGGGGTAGCTCTCCTTTCTTGTGCATTCCATAAGTTTCCAATAACATACCTGATTCCATTTGAAGGTGCAAACTGAGAATAGCATGCTTGAGCTTGCAAACTAGCTTGAGCATGCTTCGAGAGAAACTTTAATTTCTGCAGCAATGAAAAATGGTCCGAAACTGGAGACCCAGCACAGAAATCAAAAGTTTAGCAGACATGTTTGAATCGAAGAGTGTGAAGTAGGCCCTACCTATTCTCATTTCATTTTCAAAATGGAACCCGAACAAACGTGCTGCAGTGTCACACAATGTTTAGAAGTACAGCTGAACCACCAAAGTTTTTCGTGTGAAACAATAGCAAGCTGATGGAGCCGCTGTTGCCCTTTTTGGGATCGGGATGTAAAGCTCATGAACCATGTGCTTCTTAAAGCTTCTTCATTTCTCCACCCCCTTTAATCTCTGGATTGTCCAGCCCTTCTAACCAGTCGGATCAATGATTGTGACTCACCGGTGTTGTATATTGTATACCATACCATTGTATTTGTTGTCATCTTTTGTGTATTTTTTTGTTGTTTTCTTTTGGAGAGTTTGCTAAGCTGTTGTTATTGCTGTTGAGATTTATTATTACGCATACACTAGTCGTCCCATCAACAAATTAATGGATTAAATGGCAAATTAAATAAAAAAAAACATGTGAAATGAATTTGTTTCTGTTGTTGCCCAAGGATAATGTGGAGCACGTTAGCCTTGCACTCTTCCCTCATTCTCTTTCCACCTTGCACTCATTTCATTTTTCACAGGATTCCCCAATCCCCATGTGAACTAATTAAAAACGTAAAATAA
>JASGXE010010444.1:0-14879 GCA_030068105.1 Sinentomon sp. SZTP_YWyxl | reverse complement strand
AACACAAAATAAATTAAGTCAGTCTTTTTGCCAGCAAACACGTCGTCACGTCACAATCAAAGACCAAAAACCAGAGACAAAACACGTCACGTCACGCTGCATCGATGGTTTCCACTGGGGAAGCATGAATGAGACTTCGTGATGAATAACACTTTGGCGATTTAATTCTGTGACACGTCAAATAACATCTTATGGTATTCCCCAATCACGCAGCTAGGCACACGCAGTAGTCAAGTACACAAATCAAAAGGCCCAACGTAACCAAATCATCATTCGGCGCAGTCTTTAAATCACGAGAATAAAATGGCGAAATTCGAACTTTTTTCTTTCAAATAATTTCAAACACCTAGCTGGTGTCAATTAGGTAGCCAGCCAAGGGTGGTGTTTTAACGAATCCTTGCTTCGATCGCCATAGTCATAGAGGAGTTCGTCGCCAGCATGAATGTCATACTTGGCGAGCAATATCAAGTGAACTTGGCCATTTATTTTGAAAGGGCGAGGAATAAGGTTGCCGTTACGGCTGTGGTTTATCAACCGGCCATGTTTATCACTTTCGGCTGTTGCGTCGACGCTGGAAAGACAAAGAACAGTAAATCACAATGCAATAATTGAAACTTTTGTAGTCACGCAATGAAATAAAGCAAAAATAAAATTCTGAATTCCACAATTTTCGAAACCGCAAGCCCTGCCCCAAGCAATTCCAGCACAACGTTGATATCCATCATAAGCCAGATGACCCTTGAGTAAAAATGGAAAAATAATTGGTGGCTGTCACCAAAATCAAACACGGATCATCAAGGTGGGTTAGGTATTTCATGGGGCAGAGCTTGAAGTTCAAAAGTCTAGTTCTGAGGTGGTGACTGAATCAAACAAAAAGATCATGTTTAATCACCTGTTTAGACGTCATGCCAAGCAAAAGCGATACACAAATAAATGAATGCAAGGAATGGAACTGATTGATCAAGGTTGTTGCCATGACCAGGTTGAATGCGATGGAACTTTCCATGAGAGGTTAATTTCAAACTCTTGTGGCAATATCGGGACATTTAGCTTGAAAATCCGAGCAGCCCAAGTTCCATGACTTCAATTTGGAATGTTATCTGCCATTCAGAGAATATTTTCCCCGCAGACTAACCACAACTGTTGAGCACCGTATTTGAAGTAGAACATGTAACAACCGATATTTTGATCTTGAATGTAAAGCTTTTCTCTCCGTTTCGCCTCATACATGTCAATGGTATCGCCAACATACTCCACGACAAATTCACCCTTTATGAAATCACGGGTAGCAACGATGCCTCGTCCTTTTTCCGGAAAGCAGTACACCTGGCAAAGGAAAAGCAGAAGCATACCCATTCGCAAGCATAACAATGCCTTCTGCTTCACTTGAAAATATTCTAGGCTATTCAACAGAACCTACATGGCTTACTGGCCATTGAACATCTGGCACGACTTGGACAAGGCCCAGTAAAAACAACACCTGAAAATCCCCTTTAATGAAAGAATCCTCTAGGGCCTATATCTAGGCCAACATCAAGGTCTACGAACTTTTGGGATTGTCAATAATACCCTCCTAACACTGTTTCCATCTAAGAAACTTATCAGTTAGCCAACAATAACTTCATGTCACGTGATTCCACCACTACACTGCCAATTTCCCATGACAGTGTCAAGTGTCCAAAATCTTCAAAAGTTAAACTATTTGCAAAAATTTCGAAACTGCTGCTTTGAAGCGTCCCACTGAATCAGTGTTTTAATTCATGCCAAAATTTCCATCAGGCTTGCCTGGGAATTTAGGCATTTCTCCGTGGATTAAGGATCAGGCCTACCAAAGTGTGTGTTTCCAAGAAAAGGGACATACCTAAGACGATGGTAAGGTGTGGACACTTGCGAGATTGCATACTCTGTTCACAGAATACAGATGACTAACTTGACGCTCCGATCTCCAAACCAATTTGGCACGAGACGCTTCGGGACTGTCGCACCCTCGTTTTCGAAGGACTCAGTCAGCGTTCGTCAGCAAGGGTGTGACAGCCTCAAATCGTCATAATTTAGAGATCTGAATTGCTCTGTGGTGTTAGCCAATTACCCACAAAAATAGTTATAAAAATATCTGTAGCCTGAAATATCACCCTTACCGGGAATTTTCGACGATTTTGTCTCCATGGTATGAGTTGAGTCGACGTTTCGGGCGCAGAATCGCTCGTCCGTCATTAAGACGAGTCTCGTCTTGATAACGGACACACGATGCACCCGAAACGTCGACTCAACTCACACCTTGGAGACAAAATCGTCGAAAATTCCCGGTAAGGGTGATATTTCAGTGTCAAACACGTCTCCAAGTTTCCAAACCACTGTTTACAGTTTGTTATCTGTGGCCATTGGATGTCAGGTAAAACTTCCAACAAACCTCCATTCCCTCCTCTTTTCCAGAGAGTATAATTTCCTGAAGGTTCCTCTGCTTTTGTTCCAAAATGACACTCTTTGATTGTCGTTCACTCCTCCTGACGGCAGGATAGTAGTCAGTTATGTGGACCTGCCTCATAACATTGTTGGCACTATTGACGGAACAGCTCCCTGGAATATTTTCATTTTTAGTCTTTAGGTTTCCGTTTCCATTCAAAACTGGTCCTTTGTTTGGTAATTTGGAATGAGCAGCTGCAGCTGGTGGCACTTTTACTGGCATCTTCAATCTGAAAGAGAAAACAAGAAAAGATTCGGATCATGATCACTGCTTGCTAAGACAGGGCATTGATGACACAAAGCAAGTTCGCAATTTGTCAGTAACAAGAAATATCAATCACCTATTCAGTGAGAAAATCACAGGTCAGCATAGGCCCTATAGTAACAACCAAAAAGGCACATTCCCACGACTGTAATGTCGAAGCATTGACAAAGCTAGATCGCAATTTCAGACCCCTTGCTATGCAAAATGCTAAGCCCCTTTCAATGAAACTCCATGTCTTTCCCAGAATGTTCACGCAATGCCTGAATTTGACAGTTCGGTAGGAACTCTAGATACAGTTTCGCTGATATTTGCATACCTATGTCAAAACACCCGACAACAAAACATCAGGGGCAACGGTCAGGCAGGTACCTGGGTACTTCGCCATTACGCCCTCATAATCCAGTGGAAAAGACCCATGATATGGGTGGAAATGAAACCTCGGGGTGAATTGTGTAACCCATTTATCGATCCCATGTTACACGTAAACAGTAAGGGATTATGACAGTTATTCAGGTACGACAAACATGTTGGGTCCATTAATTTGTTCAACAGTGCTTAAATGTGAGTTTTTCCAGAATAGAAATCAAATAGAAGTTGAAAATTATTTTCAGTGGACATCGATAAGACTTGCATAACCAAAGACCAACTGGCAAAAATTCCTATCAAAATCTGAAAAAAAAAGTTGTGGGCACAAGACAAGAGGAAACAATACAAACCTTCTCCTAGCTTTTGGGGCTCCATTGCGTGACCGAACTTTGCGACTTGTCAGTGAGCGATTAGCCGGAGAATGAAGGTGCAACTTCTCCAATGCATTTGATGGCGAAAACGGAGATTCCGTGGTGGGCGGAGACACAATATTGTGCGGTGAATGCTTCGCAATATGGTGTTTACATGTGGCTGATGGCGAACACATGTCTACTTATGGCCCAAAATAGCACACTTTTGATACTAAGATGGTACCCTAGATGGCAAATATAAAAAAATAGAATGCAGTATTGTTCTAAAATCAGTGTAAAATCAGATGCCAAATGGCATAAATACAAACTCATGTCTTTGTACAAATGGAATAGGGTCCAGTGTGGAATGAACTGTTCCCCGCACAAAAAAAGAAGTGTAACAAAGCACTAAATAAACAATAATATCTTAGGCCGAGCCAGAGCCAAGGAATTATGAAGTGGCTTTTCCTTCCATAAACCTTTTTCGAATCGACCTGGTGATTTTTTACCCGCGGAATGACGTCAACCTGGATGCATCGCAAACAGGTGACTCTGCTTTGGCACAGCTCTCCATGTTTCACAGCAGTCTCGAGTGTTTGGTCAATGCCTGCATCGATTGCCCAGAAGAGGTTGATCAAGTGATCTGCCGCAGCTCAATTGCAAAAAAATTTATTTTGTCCAAAAGATAAAGGCCTAGTCGCAACACAAAGGTCAAAGGGGGCCGATGTCCATCACTCAGGAATACGACATTCCCAGACAGAATATTTCTTGTGGAAATGTTCAAACACTGCAGAAGTTCCGGAGACTTATTCACACGCAAAGTTCAAAGATGCACGCAAAAATGCCAGAGGCACAAGCAGTTTTGAATGGTTTTCAAAAACACAAAAAAGACACTGCGGAGCCGGAAAAGCTGTGAGCATAATAAAACTCTTCTCTGCTTCTCTCGGACTGCAAAATGCCGAAACAAAAAGGCAGCATAATAGCTTTGGCGAGTGAACAGTGCTCGATGAGGACTCATGCATCCACGGTCCATCGAAGGTCAGCATTGAGGCCAGCATGAAACAAAAAGATCAGCATCAAAGGAACTTTTTAGATTAAAAAGAACAAAATCTCCTTTGACTCACACATAAACAGAGGCTCTCAGTTCTCAAACAGAAAATGTCAGTGTAGCTCAGGCCTGCACTCACCTTGGCAAATGTGAATATCTAAAATGTAAAACTATCAACTGAAGACTTTGAGCAAAAGCAACCTTCACCCATCAAGTGTATTTTCCTTTTTGACGTGCATTCTTGTTTCAGAAGAGCAAAAAGCAACCTTCACCCATCAAGTGTATTTTCCATTTTGACATGCGTTCTTGTTTCATAAGAGCAAAAGCAACCTTCACCCATCAAGTGCATTTTCCATTTTGACGCGTGTTCTTGTTTCGAAAACTACAACAATGCTCCCGTGTCGTGTTGTCTCTCGATACAAGAGTCAAACGATATTCAAATTCAATGATTTTGGTTTTTTTTAAGAAATCTGAAGGCCTTCTCCACAACTCTTCCACAGGTCGGGTCGAAGGGAGGTTACGGCAGCAAAAATTGCACAATCATTGAAACAATGCACTAGGGACCCAAAATTTTAACATATCTTAATTTCAAAACTTCTGCCACAATTTGTTGTTGTCGTGATTTTACCCATGGAAGGAAAAATCACAATAGAGATATTTGAAATCACTTATTTTTCCGCTTTGTAGCGTAGAAAGTTTCATCAAAATCCATCACCTGGTTCAAAAAATATTATTGTTTTATGGGTGCTGCACCCCACGCGATGCATAAAATCACTAGGAATATCTGCGTGCATCCACTGGGATGATGTCAGAAACTGACCGAAAGCAGGAAGCGATCTCCTTGACTCGAGGACTGCTGACTTTGCCCAACTCCTTTTTTTTTATTGTGGAGCTCTGGTCCAAGGGTTAGAAACTGCAATTGGCTCCAAACCTTAAAATGGGCTCAGAATTGGATCTGTGAAAATTACCTACTTTGACAATTCGCTTGACCTTATGCCAAAACCACAAAAATGACATACCAAAAAGAGTATGCCAGAAGAGGAAAAGCCGAAGCACTTAAAGATTTAGAATTTTCATCCTAAACGGAAGAGCTCCTGAAAAGAAATCTCAAAAAATTACCACACATGTGAAACAGAGCTGTCAATAAAATATAAAAATTGTTAAAAAAGAACATTCCCACACTTAAACGTTTCTGAAGCCAATCAAGTCAGTAATATCATGCTGCATTTTCCACATCACAGGCCTAAAAGTAGGTACTATTATTTGCCGAAAAGGCTTGAGGACTCTGGTTTTGCTTTGAAAAAACAGCTGTAAAAGCTCGAGAAGGCCTGGAATGTCAAGAAAAACATGAAAAAATCTGACTGCAGTTTAAGAATAAGAGCAGAAAAAATTTCTGACTGCTTTTTGGACAGAAAATATTGCTGAGTATTTTTTGACAAAGAAACTTGAAATGACTAATGAAAATGGTCTTTCACGCCACCATGAAAATGTTCATCATGACATTTGACTTTGCCACCTATTTTTGGTGATTTTATTGCAAAATTAAGTGCATCTTGTGCAAATTGACATGAAATCATCAACACGTAACAATACCAAATCAATTTTTGCCATTGTGTCAAATACAAACCAGTTGCAGCAACAATATATTAAATGCTCATTTTGGTGGGTTTTATACAAAACCATTGGTTACACGTTAAGATGGGATATGAACAGCACACATTGATGTACATCCCCAGTAACATAATAAAGGCAATCAAGAAAAGAGAACAGGCCATTACAGGCAAGGTTATTGTCGACATTGAGTAGGAAGAGGAAAAAAATTAAATGTATTAACTCACCGGGTGTGCATCATTTTCACAGAGGAGTTGGCAAAATTGCATTGAAGTTCAGGCATTCCATCGGAAAGTAATTTTCAAGTTCAGATGCCACAAATAGGTATGCCAAAGCAGCAATGGCAATGTTCAGTGATTGGAAATCATCACAGGCCGAGCGCACACACAGTGTTCACAAGCATATTATCAAGAAAGCAAGGAGAAATAAAAATGAGAAATTATTAGAATGTGTGATCCGAGGTTGCAAGAAATCTTATAAGTACCTACAGGCGACTAATTTGGACGCCCACCCATGGATGGGCAAGGTAGGGTACCTTAGAGGGGGGGTAAAGCGGTCTACGACGGGGGGGGGGGTAGGGCACCGAAAGTGCAGGCGGTCTGGGGGCTGTGCCCCCCAGCGGGGGTCCAGGGGCAGCGCCCCTGGCAGGGGGTTTGGGGGACAGCGTCCCCCAAAAGCCGCAGCTTTTTTGAAAAATTAGGGGTCCTCAGATGCCATTTTACGACATTTCAGGTCCTTTTTTTCTTATCCTGGAGGGTTTGCAGTCGCAATAGATGGAGCAAGGAAATAACTGTCAGACACGACTTTCTGGATGAGTTTTTTTTTTCATTTTACCATTTTCTGTAAATCAAAACAGAAAGTACAAAAGAAACAGAATGTAGCTATTGAAGTCCTGGGGTGTGCAGGGCACACACCAGGACTTCGGCCAAGGGTCCCCTCGGAAAAAGGCTAGGGGGTAACATCGGCCGAAGGTCGAGGTTACCCCCCCCCCTAGCCTTTTTCCGGCAGGGGAATCAAAACAGGAATTACAAAAGAAACAGAATGTTGCTATTGAAGTCCTTCCTGGTGTGTGCAGGACACACGAGGACTTTGGCCAAAGGTACCCTTGGAGAAAGGTTAGGGGGTAACCTGAGCCAAAGGCCGAGGTTACCCCCCCTGGCCTTTTTCCGGCAGGGGAATCAAAAAGGAAGTCGGTACAAAAGAAACAGAATGTTGCTATTGAAGTCCTTCCTGGTGTGTGCAGGGCACACACCAGGAAGGACTTTGACAGCAACATTCTAGGGTGGGGGGTAGGGGGGGTAACCTCGACCAAAGGCAGAGGTTACCCCCCCTAGCCTTTTTCCGGCAGTGGAATCAAAACAGAAAGTACAAAGAAACAATGTTGCTCCTATTGAAGTCCTGGTGTGCCCTGCACACACACCAGGACTCTTTTCCCACCTTTTTCCGACCCAAGGGTACCGTCGGAAAAAGGCTGGGGGGGTACCTAACCTCGGCCTAAGGTCAGGGGAGTAACCCCCCCTACCCCCCCCCCTATGCCTAACCCTGCGCACACCTACCCATTTTAACCCTTCTTTCTTGATCACTAACTTCACTAGCCATGAAATGAATGCCAATCTGCAGTTATAAAAAGTGTGTACCTTCCCAGCTAAATTTGAAGAGAATTAGCAAAATTATAATCATCGCCCCCTAAATGACCAAAAATGCATCCTAAACAGGCCCAAAATTCTCTGAAAAAGGTGGGGAAACATGCTACAGCAAAGGAAACCCATTGTTTGAATAGGTACCCTCTGTTAAAGGCCCATCCACGCATGCTCTGCAAACAGCCGGATCAGGCTGTTCGTTTGCTCCCTGCAGACTGAAAAGTGGGAAAAGGCATCTGAAATATAGCACATTATATTCTCTTCAGTTGATTCTGCTTCCCGATAGATGCTGACAAGAAAGGAGGCCACGCAGGCCAGTGTGAAGTTTTCCAATAAAAAGACCTCCAGACTGCAACATCAAATAGCCGTCCAGAGGCCACTGACGGCTGATCCAGTGTTGGAAAGGCAATGCAAGTGGACGGAAAGTCAGATCAGGGCACATCACCCACAAAACCTGAGATTTCTCTTGAACCAAGAGATAGATTTTGATTTTCCACAAGTGCACAATGTTCCCAAACTTTTGACGGCTGAAGCCCGAAATCGTTTTGGGAATGAAAGTGTTGAGGTCACCATGTGATAAAATATTGGGGTCATCAGATGCATTTTCAATTTTTGAGCAATTTTTTTTTTGTGATCTCCTTTCTCCATGTAGAAGAGTTTTACAGGTGAAACATTCAGCTTTCCAATGACACCAAAATTATCCCATAATTAAACCGTATTCTTTAACCATTGTTATCCTGTATCCAGGAGTTACCTACAGCCACAGTGCCATTTTGGTTGCCAATACACACACGCAATATGGCATCGCACACAATAGCCCATTTTCCCCTGGATAAAACTGGTTAAAAATAACCTGAACAACGGGAAAAAAATGCACAACAATTGAAAGTGCATCAAAGGACTCCTACATTTTGTCACGTGGTAACTTCAACATGTTCATTTTAACCGTGCGAAATGGTTGGAGATGAGGAAATCTCGGCTGTGGTTGCCGGTTGATTATTAAAATTTTTCCTCTCGTTAATTATTAGGTATTTAATAAAAAAAAATAAATAAAAAATTCCCAAAATGATTAGCATAGATTATCCTTACAATACTCTCCACATCTACCTTGCGCCAAATGAAACTTTTGGTTGTCTGCTTTTTAACAGCAGTTTTTCCTGATAAGTTAGGTGCATTTTGCCACCTTTGAACCTCTCCCATATCCCACAACTTTTGGGTCTGTCGATGTCAAAAATTAACCGAACATTGATGCTAAAAAAAATCAAGTTAAGGGAAACCTGGCCACATCCACCCTTTCTTTTTCACATATGCATGCGGTTCCCTATCACAGAAGGCGTAAAATGTTTTCAGGTGCAATCTGGAGACTCCTGTGGTTGATTGCGGTAAATTTGCATATCTTGGGTATTTTGGTGAAAAATTAATCTGGCCCTGAGGTGAGTGAGGGGTGGTTACTTTCCCAGCAATTTTGGTCCAGAATGACCAAAAATACTGAGAACATTTTGCCAGATTTGGATCCTCTGAAATATTCGCACTTGGAGCCGACCAAAATGAGCTAACCATAGTATACTTCGTCCTTCACCTTTCTTGTTCCTTAATCATTTGTTTTTCCACGCGGATTTTTTCTTTTTTACGATTTTGAAGGTGCATAACTTGATTCTGATTTTGATGAGATTTTGATAGAATGTGACCAGACCAGGGACCTCATTCAATTGCAGTTCCTAAGCTAAGCAATGCTTAAACCTTAAGAAATGCTCAAGCTTCAAATTCTTAAGAATTGCTAAGGAATTTCTTCTTAGTCTTATTCAATTAGCCATTCTTAACCCAAGGTAATACTACTTTGTCTTTCTTAGCTGAGATGGAGATGATTAGGCCTATGGGTGAATATTTCCATTGTTATGGCATGAATCGTCGATAAAATTATAAAAATCATCCAAAGACACACTAGTTTGCTCTTTAATTATTGAAATAAGCCGTATCACGATTTGTGTAAACGAGAAATTCATGAAAAAGGAAAAGCATGTATGCTGCATGGGTAAACACAAAGTAAAAAACAATGCCTCAAAAACTTCCAGAGTTAAAGTGGAAAATCCAAACATTCCCCACATTCCATTCCTCGAAAAAAGAAATTTTTGGCAAAATTAAGTAAAGGATGAATTAATTAAGGATGAATCTCGGCCAACCTTTACTCATAAAAAGCATAGGTAGGTACGTTTGGCATGAACACACTTCATGCATGACATGTTTTATACCTAACACGTCAAAGGTCGATGGGCAGGTAGAGCAAAAGAAGCCTCACACAAACCATAAGCCACTTGCCAGCCATCGCCTTGCACATTGCTGAGCCCACAGTTTCTCCCACAGCACTGTCACTTGATTTGATGAAAATATTTTCATGCCTTTCATCATTCCTTGCATTGCATTAATTTTGCAAAATTTCTTATTATCACCTTTCAAACCCTTTTGAATATGGTCTCAATCTCTCAAGCAATTCCTTGCTGTCACATGGGGGAAGATGTTTAGGAGTACCTATTCACCAATGGGCACCAATTTGTCCAACTTGCGTCACCTAGGAACAATTTTTGACTCATGTTTTTTTTTCATAAAAAGTGCATTACAAAAGTCATGGAAATGAGCAGCCAAAAAGTTGTCCATGCTGCATATCACCCATGTTAATTTAAACCCGATTTCAAAAACACGGACAATCTCGATCCCCAAATTTCGCCCATTTGAAATACCCACATAAGAGAAATAGGTACCTACCTACATGGATCAAGATACCCAATTTGTTTCGGAAATCGGGCGTTTGGTATTTTGGTGATGGCCGAACATGGCGCCACCAGCACTATTTCCCGTGCTTCACATTTTTCTCCTGCAGAAGAACAGAAACGAGTTTCAGCGGGTTCGGATCATGATGCAACAGCACTTGCACTGTGATCAGAATACATGATACGAGTTTCTGTTCAGCAGGAGAAAACCATCGTCAAAGTCAGTGACCAGAAGAAGCCAATTCCGTTTAAATCTGACCAAGAACAGAAACAAGCAATAAGAGCACAAACAATAGATACAAAATTGTGTCCAACTCAGAAAATGCCATGCTCAGGCCACTAGCAATCTAGAACTCAAGAACCCATCGGAATGGCATTTAAAAACCTGTGCAACAATTTCCAAGAGAAACTGACAAAATAAAAAAGATTTGGTGTAAAAAGGAATAAATTAGATAGGCACCAACAACAAAAGAAACCCAATCGAAACTGACAGAATAGAATATAGGTACCTTAAAAAGAATGTCTGTAAAAAGTCCTGGCTACTCGTATCTTGGTAGGCAGATACCTTCTACAAAACAAACCCAATCGAAACTTACCTAGGTACTTCATGCAAATTAAAAAGTAAAGAATTTGTGTAAAAAGGAATAAATTAGACAGATATCTAACTACTACAACACAAACCCAATCGAAACTAATGCACGTAAAAAATAAAATAAAGAATTTGTATAAAAAAATAAATTCCATAGATGCCTACTACAAACCCAATCCCAATCTACGGAATCAAATGAAAAGTGCAAAGAGTGGGTTGGTATCTACCTAAAAGCAAAACATGAAAGACAAAAAGACAGGGTAAGGAGGCAATGTACCTAATTAATCATTAATACCGGGTGTCCGCAGATGTGGCCGAACATAGCCGGTGATGGCCATTGACTTTTGACAGCCGTTTTAGTACTTTTCATTTCAAGCATGACACTTCAAAATTCGAGTGACGTTTTTGCTCTCTGGCCTAAATAGGCATATATTTACACTTTATTGCTCGATTCTTTTGCTGCTTCCGGCAGCCGTTTCTGCAAAAAAATCGTGCTCCCGTGATGCTGCCGAGTTTTGCTGGGATCCTGTCTTTTCTTTTGGGGAATGCTTTTTCTTGCTCTCGTTTCACGTTTTGGCAACTTTTTATGGCTTTTTCTCTTTTTGCCTTCTTCCAAGTAATCCGTGACGGCCTTTCTTTTTCTTTCTTTTGTGTTTATTGCTGCCAAATCTCGATGAAATAACCACAGCAAGTTACACTGGGCAGTCATTATGATGCGATTCTAAAAAGAAGTACTTTTTACAAGTTTCCTAATAGGTACGTCATTACAAGTAAGAGTTTCTGGGCCTTTTTACATGCATCCATTCACAAATTGCAGACAATCGCCGTAAAAAATAAATTCTGAAATAAAAAAGAGGGCAAACTTCACGAAAACACACTCCCGAAAATGAAAAAAAAATTGTTCTTGTTCTAGATTCAGTTTCAGCACGTAGGTATCTTTGACAAGAAATGAGCAGCTGGCTCGATCTGGACAATTTTCTGTGCATAAATAAGCAAAAGCATGAATTGTGTCGCTGTTAATTAAAATCTCCTCCAGGCCATGAGGATGTTTTGCAGTGTGTACTGTAAATGTGGCTTAAGAAATGCCAGGCGCAAACCAGGAGGTAAAAGATCAACAACCTGAAATAAAGCAAGCCGACAAGCTTATTCAGCTGAACGAGCGAAGGAAATGAAAACCAGATCGAGATGGGTCATCAGGCACCCTATGCGCCTATTTTATATAACAGCCAGAACTGTAGACACCTGGTACCTACCTAAGTTGCCATGATCAAAATAAAGCTGCCCAATTTATCACTATGCCTACTTGCCATGTATGTAATGTAATACTGAGGAATACGAAAAAAATCAGTTGTCGTTTGGAAGGAATTATCATCCTAAGTTGGGATAAATGTTTACAAAGAGCTGCGGGGTCAGCAGCCAGCAGCAAAAAGAGGTGCTACCAAGTACCGACCGACCTACATACCAAGGTATCCCTCTTGAACAGACCCATCCTTGATAATTCAGCATCTATGGGCCGCTTCGTTAAACGCGAGTTGTCTTTATCCTCGGCTTTTTCTCATTTAAAATAGCCTACGTGGAAAAAAGCCGTGGGCAAAGATAACTTACGTTTAACCAGTGTCTCCTACAACACAAGGCCTTTGCACGAGAAGTAAAAATGGCGTGACTTCATAAATAGTGGATGGTGGAAAAGAGGAAAAGACAATACGAGTGAGCGGCGTCCGAGGTGTGCTGCCCACGGAAACTTGACATTTCTCTTGAACCGATTAACCGATTTTGATGAGACTTGTTGTGCTGGAAAGCTGAAAATCAGACCATTTCAATGGTGTATAACCTCTCAAGCCCGGAATTACGAATTCGGCATTTGCAATGGTATTCCGCAATTTTCGGCACCAAAAAGTGTGGCTCCCGCCGGTATTAATAATTTTTGCAAGGATTTTCGAAAAAAAAAAAAGCAGAAATGCTGCATTTCCCGCCCAACCAAGCCAGATTTCTGCTCTGTGTCAATAAAATCACTCATATTTTGATGTTTTCAACCAATAAAAACACTTTTGCACAAAAAAATGGCCAAAAACACACACAAAACCACTGAAAACCGCACCAAAATTGAGCAAAAAACTGGAAAAAACAGGAAATTTCAACACGACGCCATTTCAAAACGAATGCAGCAAATCACGTGAAATAAGCGTCTGCTAATTCGCGCTTCTTTAACTTTTCGAAAATTCAAATTTCGGCGGCCGGCAGATGTCGCGCAATTGCGAAAAAAAAGGCGCCCAAAACAGGAACTCAAGACAAAAACCCGGGAAATTTGAAAATGCGCCAATTTGAAACGGTTGGACCGATTTTGGTGGAATAAACGTCGTCTGGATCGCTGTTTGTTCCTCTTTCCGAAAATGAAAATTTCAGCCGACGCGGTTCGCCGCATTTGCGGCGATAAACCCATTTGAATGCATGGTATTCCCGCGCGTACGGTGTACGGCAGTCGGCAAATCGCTACAGCTTTAAACACGCGTACACCTTACGTCAGTCGGATATCAGTTGCAGTTTTTGAGCGCGTATGGTGTACGGGCGCCGGGCTTGACCGGATAACAATCCCTAACTTTTCATGCCAAAACTCCAATAGAATTTGAGGGATAAATGTGTTCCAAGTTAAGAAGTGATCCAATTCCGGCTTCCTGACACATATTTTCAATGATTGTACGATTTTTTCCGTTGCAACATGGTTTCCACCTGCGAGAAAGATGCAGAGGAACCTTTCAGCTTTCCAAAAATACCAAAATCATTGAATTTGAACACCATTTGACAATAATTTTATGACCAGAGAAAGCACATGGCAGCATTGTTTTGTTTTTGAGCGGGGAAGAGGCCGCGACTCCCTCGGAATTCCCGGGAGGCGCGGCATGTTCCCCGCTCGAAAACAAAACAATGCTGCCATGTGCTTTCTCTGGTCATAAAATTATTGTCAAATGGTGTTCAAATTTAATGATTTTGGTATTTTTGGAAAGCTGAAAGGTTCCTCTGCAACTTTCTCGTAGGTGGAAACCATGTTGCAACGGAAAAAATCGTACAATCATTGAAAATATGTGGCAGGAAGCCGGAATTGGATGACTTCTTAACTTGAACACGTTTATCCCTCAAATTCTATTGGAGTTTTGGCATGAAAAGTTAGGGATTGTTATACACCATTGAAATGGCCTGATTTTCAGCTTTCCAGCACAACAGGTCTCATCAAAATCAGTTAATCGGTTCGAGAGAAATTTCAAGTTTCCATGGGCAGCACATCGCAGACGCACCATACTCGCATTGTCTTTTCCTCTTTTCCACCATCCACTCAGTATGACGTCACAAACTCGTGCAACGGCCTTGTGTTGTAGGAGGCACTGTTTTAACAAAGCGGCCCAATGTCTTGAAGGTGCCTAGTACGGACTTCACTGCAATCTTGGAAATGCCAACACAGATGGCGGAGAGAAGAGTCGTGATGATTTTTATTTTTGGATAAAAGTTCAGTGGGAAAATCTCGATTTCCAAAAATGGACCCCACCATTGAGTGGACTGTCGATGAAAATCAAGAAAAGCTTGTCTTTTCCACCGTTTCCTGCAAAGTTAAAATTTCCACTTCCCAGACCCCTTCCCTCACCCAACCAGGCAGGCAGGCTACTGGCATGACATGATTTGGCAGATCCACAAATTTTGGGTGGTCCCCGAAATCCGGCCTACCAGACTGGTTTTCAGGGAGGCTTGAGGCATGCCATTCCTTTTGTACAAGGAGCTGAATCTGCCACTTA
>JASGXE010010443.1:0-15235 GCA_030068105.1 Sinentomon sp. SZTP_YWyxl | reverse complement strand
CAGCGCAGAATAACAAAAAAAAAAGATCACATCCACTGCACAAGAAACACCAACAGACGGAGCGACCGACGGATCATCGAGCGGTCCGAAGTTGTGGGAGCGCATGCAGCACAACAGGTATGTATAGTTCCGAAATTCAAAGAATCAAAAAACCCATCGCGACCATTCTGCTCGGATTGTCAAAAACCTGCAGAAAAATGTACCTGCCTATGGTGGCAAGAACCAGTTGCGCAAAGATTCCTCCACCACCTGATCACCTGCTGTGGAGGAGTGAAAACAACGCGATTTACAAACGCGCTTTTCGCAAGCGACACTGACGACGATAGGCGGACAGCATGCAAGCAAGCAGAGAGTAGGTTGACAACAACGAGAAAACTTATATAAAAAAAAAACAAGACAAAAAACAAAAACAAAACATTGAAGAACAAATATCTGACAGCTTTGGCAGTTGCGCGCACAAAGAAACTGCCCGATCACCTGTTCTGGAGGAGTGGAAACAACGCGACTGATAGGCTGACTGACAGAGAATGCAAGCAGTAGGTTGACAACAACAACAGCTGGACAAGCATAATTCATTACTGCCACCAATGTGACCGACCACCTGTCTGCGTGTTCTGGAAAACAACAGGATGGGAGGCTAGCCGGCCGTGTGAAAGAGAAATCGATCCGAGATGTCTGCTTTGGTTGCATTGGTTTTTTTCACACACAATCCACTGTCCTTGCTTCGTTTGCTCTTTTTCGGCACAATACTCCAGTCTTTCTCTCACTCTATTCACCAACACATGCAGCCACCGCTGCAATCAATTCAAAAATGTTCACGTCCAGGCAGGCGGGCATGACTGCACCACATCCGACACTCAAAACCAGGGAAATATGAAAAAAGAACACCCCACCGCCGCAGATTACTTACTCCGCTTGCAAACAACATTTCTCTGTTGGTTGGTCTTTGTTCTTCTTCTTTGCAAGCTGAGCACTGCGCTTTTTGGTTCTTGCGAGGGAGGCTTTGATTCTGACCGAGCGATCGACGATCGGTCCGACGGCCCTGAATTATTGTTCTCCTCCTCGCTCATCGCTGAGGAGCACCCAACCATGTTGCTCACTCGTCCATCGCCACGGAGCCTTCAACACAGACAACAATACAACAACAACACAGGTGCAAACCAACCGTCCGTGAAACATTCAACCAACACACAAACAGGCTCCGCAGTCCAGAGAGTCATACCTGTGTGCAGGAAGGCACACATGAACGCAGGATGTGGCGTCGTGTGTTATCGCTCGGTTCAAAAGAAAGAAGACGGAAAAAGCAGCACAACAGGCGCAAGCTGACTGTCCATGCAGAACCACCACTAAAAAAGAAAACAAAAAAAATGAGTGAAAGGCACGAACATTGAGGCCCACGATGATATCACATAGATATCTTTTCCACACTTCTTCTGCTCAATACGTAGATACCTCACTGGCGCACCAGACCGCGCGTCACTCTCAAAAAACAAACAAGCGAAAAAGGCGATCGTCAAATCGCCGTTTTACCGTTTTACACGTAAAATCTGGCATATGCCACTTCCTTAAACATGGCATTTTCCATCTGTATTTATAGTTGGCTACTCTCTCACTACTACGCTTTGACCCAAGACTCGGACACGAAGCTCGGATCGAAAAGCTCTTCATTTTATCATTGCCATAGCCTATCTACGAGTGTACCAGTTCTGCATTTTTTTCCACCTTGTTTTTACCGATGTTGCCCCAAAAATGTGGTTTCATATTGTATATGTGTTATCTTGTCTACTGAAATTGATATTTGCATTTAAATTGCAAATCTAAAAAAAATTATGCATTCCAACAAAAATCGGACATAAAGCTCGAATCCAAAGTTCTGACGCAAATCTACGACCCAAAGCTGGGCCCGAAAACTCGGACACAAACCTCGGACCGAAAATTCGGTCAAAAAGCTTGGACCCGAAGTCTCTTGACCTAAAGTTCTGTCTGACGCAAATCTCCGGCCCAAAGCTCGGACCCGCAAAGCTGGACCCAAGCTCGGCCGAAAACGCCGGAAGTGGCGTAAAAGCTCTGGAGCCTATATATTCGAGTAAATTTATGATCGACAAAAACATCAAAAAATCCCGAATTCAAATTCTGAATTTGGATTTGAGTTCAAATTCAAGTCCAAATTCAGAAATGGAGTTTGGAAATTCACTGCAAAGAATTGTTCTGTGCGACGGAAACCACGGAACTCCTATCTAAAAGATGCAAGAATAAAAAACTAAAAAAAGGTAAAAGCAGCTTTTAACTTAGTTGTTGGGACTGTATGGTAACCTATAGACCTGCTCGCAGTACTTCTCCCTCAATAGGTCACCACTAGGATCATCTGTCCCCACTTTCTGCCACTTCCTCAATAACGGCCCGCCCGACTCCCTGGCAACCCCCCATAATTGTTAGGCTCTCCGGCGATGGAAGACCATCAAACGTGCGGCCGGCGATAGCCCCCAGGGCGTACCTATGTATATGCAGCTATAGAGACTTCCCCAAACGGAAGCAGCGATGCGGTGAATGCATTTTTGGAATTTTGGTTTTTGTTCTTTTGAAGAGCTATTCAAAAAAAGTTCGAAGGAAAAATCAACAAAAGGAATCTTTTGAAGCAGATTTTCGATTTACGAAAAAAGAGGATAGAGAATTCAAAAGAAAAAAAGGAAAATGAAAAAGAAAAAGAATCGAGAACAGGAATGAAGATGTTTTGCATTTAGGGGGATTGGTTGGTATTGCTGGTTCATAGGAATTGGCTGGGCTGCACGATAGAGGGGGGCCGACATCGCATTTGGGGAAGGACTCTGTCCTCCTTCGTGCAACGGATGGTTCATTCTTCATTCCTCAGAGAGACCTCAGGCAAACTCCCTGGCTGCTTTGGCCTTCGGGCAGTCTCCTGGGATTCTTGCAGGCTCTACCAACAATTCATTTCAGAATTCCAATATTTTCCATTCAGTTCCTAATTTTTGACGTTTTCATTCAGCACTGAATTCTTAACGTTCTACGTTTAAGAAAACTGTGTTGCTTCTTTGCATAATTTGCTTGAGTCCGATGGAAATGCCCGATATTCAAATGTTATGGACTACTCCAGCTGAATAAAATTCGTGTTAGCCTTACTATGCCAAACACGAATAAAAAACTCCGTGATTTCCCAGGAAGAAATAATTTCAATTGGCCGGATTTTTCCCCTTCACATTTTCATCCCCACATTTTCTCGGCCACCCCGTTTGGTGAATGACCATTACCTATTCCTACACAATGGACTTCGTGTGATCAAGACAGCGATAGGAATTTTACACTTTTCCACATTATAAACACAAAATTTTATTCACATTTTTAAAGACAGAATTCAAAATGGTTTGCACATGCCCCCGCACCTTTACCGATTCATTCAAAGGGATAAAGGACCGTTGGAGATTTTTAAGGCTTTTGTAAAATTCTTCGCTGTAAAATTCTTTCAATCTCTAAAATGATGTAGTTATATGTGTTGTTGTGCCAAGATGAGCACCTTTTGTATCGTATCCGTGATTGGTCTAGGCAAGCATTCGAGATGTCGGATGCAAGTATTACCCATTGATACAATATTCATAACAAAATACTTGGAAACATAGGAGTCCATTACCAATTCAGATCCATTTACAGTCAACGACAACTTGCTTCATCATGACATTCTTGTAAGGCGTGAATCTGTATCAAGTCCTGTTGAAATTGGATCGTTCCTGCATTTGTCAAGTTTTTGAAATTTCTCCAGTGTTCGATGAATTTTTGCGGATGCTGTAAATTAAGTGTTAAAGCTGAATATCAATTAGTGAACCCGTTATGGATGTGTTGTTTATTTTTAATCTGCACCATTCATTTATTCCCGCAGGGATAACCAGATTGCCGGTGATTGAAGGCCGTATAAATTGCGTCGAAATTCCACGAACGAAGGCCAACTGTGGAATGGCTATTGTCGGCGGTGTTGACACGCCTTTGGTAAGACATAGCCACTACCCCAGTGGGCAATCCTTTTGAACCGCTGAAACCTTCATACGAGTAGGCCTATCTGAGAGTTTCTCATAATTGAAATCTTTATCGCAATTTCTGAGATAAAGATAAAGAAAAAGATAAAGATCGTGCAAGTTAATTCAGATGAGCTGCATGAACCACAATAATTGAGGATGTGCTTTCTATATGTACACTCCGTCCCCTCATTCCACGTTACATGGCCATTTTCATATGGCAGGGGTGCACCTGCCCCCCCTGATGAGAAATGCCCTTCCCAGCTGTTCGCTTGCGCCTCTGTCTGACAAAATATGACTCAGCAGCCCTTTTTAAAACGATGAATACACGTTTCCGTGTGACAATGGATCTGGAGGTATCCATGTATACATAAGAACAGCTTGGTAGAGGGGACTCTTCTCAAAAATTGCTGTCTTAAAAATGAGAATAGACCTGTAGCCATAAGTGAGAAAATCATGTCGGAGAGACTTGTGAAACAACGTGACGAGACTAACATTTCGGCGAACACTGCAGGTCTAGGTATAAGCAAAGTATACTTGATCAAATTTTCTGAGTCCAGCTGCAAACCTCACCAGCATATTGAAATTTTTTCAACTTTTTTCAAAGAGCCTTGATGGGCGCAAATTGTATAAGTCTCACTGCAATAGTCATTTAATTGAAGGAAAACAGCGTGGACGCAATAAACGCTTAACGTTTTTGTAAAGATGAGCCAACGCTTTTTTCAAACGTTTTTTAAAATTTGGGCAAGCGTTTTACGTGTTGTTTAGAATGTTCTATAAACGATGAGTGTACGATTATAAATGTTTGAGACGTTTTTAAAAGATGGGCAAAGCTTTTTTCCGCTATTTTTTTCTTCGATCTTTTGCGATCTGTTTTTATTGTTCATTGCGTTGCAGTGTTGTTTCGTCAAAATTCGATATTCGCGTTTAAATCGCAAATGTAAATACAATTACAACATTCCAATTATACTTTTTAATAATTTCGTGATTTTCTCCTATTTTCTTAAGTTATAAAAAGCAATATCAAAAACCGTTTCCTTGCAGCATTGTATTGTCGTTCAGGAGATCTATCCTGAAGGTCTGATAGCAGAAGATGGTCGCCTCTCTGTTGGAGATCAGATTGTAGAGGTCAACGGAATGGATGTGACAAAAGCAACTCACTCTGAGGTAGTGAATTGTTTTTTTTTTGTTTCTGGCATTGTGACTTTTTATTTTGCTTTTAATTTTTCTTGCGCTTCTGGCATTTAGATTTTTTGATCTCTGAGTTTCATTGCCGTTGTTTCTCATTCTTGTTTTTCTGGATTTTCTTGCAATTTTTATTTTTTATTTTCTTTGCAATTTTTATTAAAATTCGTTATTTTTTCTTTCCTTCGTTTTTATTTTTACTGACAAATAGATATTATAGTGATGCCATGGGTGAGAATTCAGTCGCTTGTCATGAAAAGATTCACAAATTTTATCTTTGTAAGTACTCTTGGTGTGACCATACACCATCGAGGAACAAGTCTTTCCATATACTGGGCTCTGTAATGCAGGTACAACACATTGATTCTTCAGGGACAACAAAAAGGTGTACTGTAAAAGTAAGGAGGTATGTCTGTATTTTTCAGGAAGCCCACAAAAAACAGGTGTTTCACACACATCATTGGATCACAAAAAAGCAAGCGACATCACATATTCTTAGGATTCCAAAAAACACTTAACCCACGCATGCTTCGCAGGATTCCAAAGGGCAGGTCAGACATGCGCCCATTGATAACAGGGATGTCAAAATTCCAAAGACCCGTCTGTGCTTGACAGAATCTCAAAAAGCAATTGAGAGGCATATGATTCATTCGATGCAAAACGCAGGTGAAACACTTAATTATGCATCACGGGATGACAAAAAGCAGGTGTCGCAATTACGCGTATATGCTTCACAGGATGCAAACGAGCAGGGTCATACACGAATCCATGCTTCAAGGATGCAGGGCTTTCCAAAATCATCTTCTCGAGCACGGGGGTCTGGCAATCTTTTTGTATGCACACATTCGGCTATTTTCCGAGGACATATTTTTGGAGGCCCAAACAGTGCCACAATTCTGATTGTAATGTATCGTCGGAGGAAACCAGATTGGGCACAAAACCAGTTCTATGTTGTCAAAACGAGTTATGGTCCCATCGATTTTGCGATACTTTGCTATTTCATGTTGTTATTTCCCTTCCTATTCTAAACAAAGGTATGCAGCCTTCTCAGAAAGCAGTGCTCCGTCCTCCAGTTGGCCATCTACCGAGAGAGGGCCGAGAAGTTCCTTGGCTCTTCGTCCGGGCAGCGTAGCGGCTCTTCGGCATCGTCGCCCTCTTCCGGAGTGGCAGATGGTTCAGTTGTCTCCCTGGTTGGCAGCGGCCGACCCGCCTCCGCCGTTTCCCTGTCTCCGACTTCCTGGAGGTTGACCCCTTCCGTCCCGGCCTCCCCGACGATTCCTGGCGAGGACCCAACAGCGCCCTGCCGCTCCTGCGAATCTCGTAAGTTTAAGTAGTCATAAATCTCTCTCTGTTTTTGTCCTTCTGTGATTTCAGTCTCCCAAAATGCCTTGAAAATTAATAAAATTATTTACTGAACTTTCTTTTGTCGTAAAAAACTGTTTCTGAAATTTCTTGCTGCCGTTCCGCCTCTTCAAGTTTATCCATACCCAAAACACAAAGAAATGCTTACTTTGCCTCCCTATCCCTTCAGTTCCAAAGGGCCGCCGTTGCAATTTTCTTTCTTGAAGACTTGATAGCTCTGGGAGACTGCGTCGTAAAAAGGTCCAATCCAGTCGAGTTAAAAAGAACCAGGGAAACAAAACAGCGACCAGAAGACTCGCCGAATTTTATGGGACCAATAAGTTTCCTTTAATGATTTTACTCCTGATTTCAAGGAGGTTTGGGGCTGCTTTTGTGTTATTTCCGAACGGAAGAATATCATGAAAAAGAAATAAAAATGTCCTAACATAATTAGCAAGAGACCAGTTTCAGATTGGACTACTTCCCAGGCGTTCCGCCGGCAACAGGTCAGCAAAATCAGCACTGTGATCAGAACTTCAGTGTGGCACTGAAGTTCCCCGCTATCCAAGGACATGCCTTTCTGAACACAAATGTGATTGTTACTGGAGTAGCAATGTGGTTTGTTCAAGTAATCTGAATGCTCAGCCCATCCACCCATAGGGGCCTATGCAACTTGAAAAGGGCAAGAAACCAAGCCACTTTCCCCCGAGCAGAGATTCCCAACTCACGCAAAAAGAATTATCTGCGAGGCACTGCTTAATCCTTTCTCTTGCGCTGCAAAGAACGGTGTTTTGCAGCGAAAAATACGCTGCGAAATACGGTGTTACAAGTTGTGGAAAAATGTCATGCTTATCCTTTGGATGGAGAGTTTTTCGAAGGATTTGCCGTCCTTTCGACAGCATTTTCTATGTGATGTCCCTAGAATTAGGAGCGGCCATCTT
Organism: Sinentomon sp. SZTP_YWyxl; assembly: GCA_030068105.1. Lineage (NCBI taxonomy): Eukaryota > Metazoa > Arthropoda > Protura > Sinentomata > Sinentomidae > Sinentomon > Sinentomon sp. SZTP_YWyxl. Next base: position 7,746 of record JASGXE010010443.1, on the reverse strand, counting down.
CTGTCCCATAATTTAAACAATTTATTCAATTACAATTAAAGAATTTAATTCAACGGAGTTGTGGATTTGGTGCCAAACTTTCACGCAAAGGAAAACTAAGAGTCCCTGCTTTTTCCTGTCACCGATTTGTTCCAAAAAGGCCACCAAATATTGGTGCAAACAGCAAAGAATCAAAGAACTCTTCGTTGTTTGGGCCGCCGTGACCTTCCCGCCCTGTATAACCCTGAGCTCGAAAGCAAATAACCGCCCTGACCTTTCATCCGTAGTTGCCTGCGTTGATGCATTATTTTTATGTTGCAGATGCTTCATTTTCATTTTGGATCTTGTCGAGTGGACCTCATGAGTGTTTTCTTTGTTCATATTTTGTCTGGTTACCGCCACGCAACGATTGCTCCAAAAATAAGTTCTATAACTCCAAATGCTTCCAAACGTATCCTCGCAGGCAATTGTTTTGCTATTCATATTCCCATAACATCAGGCATAGAAACGTGCACAGAACACAACAACTGTCTCCACAACGCATGTCACTGCAACGAACCCACTGTCGAACGACACTTCCAACGACGAAACGATTGTTGCACCCTGTCCAACCATAGCGGTTGCGCCGCATGTAGCTCTGAGGCCAGTGGTACACCGCAGGGAACTTCCGACGGATGCAGTGGAATTGGATGGCAATTGGAATCAATCAGAGCGTCGAGGAGTCCAAGAAGGAGTCCACTGAAATGGATTCAGCAGACGACAGCTAACAAAAACAGAGTATCACCATCGAAGTTTTGCAACAAAATGGTTAGAGACTGGTCAAAGGTCGACCAGCTGTAAACTTCACATTGAATGCAGAGTTTGAGCCACATTCGCATTTTCCCCGCCAGAAATTGTGCGAGTCTCCCCGATTTTGACCTCTGTCAATCAGCAACGTAAATCGAAACTACCTCTTTGTATTGTTTAACGGAAAATTCAATCACGCGGCAATTTTGGCTCAGTTTCGTTCGGGTCATTTTACTGGAAAGGTTACGCTTCCTGCAGTTTTTTTCCTTGCAGCGGTTTTCTTCCATGGTAAGAAAAATGCTGCAAGGAAAAAACACTACGGAAACGTAACTTAACCAGAAAAATGACACCGAACGCAACTGAGCAGACATTGCTGCTGTGATTAAATTTTACGTTACACTATATGCATGGAATCTATGGTTTTTTGCTCAGAAAACCAACGCTCCGCACATGCAAATTACTCTTCGTGCATGAAAATTACCGCATCGCACCTGGAAAATGCCGCTTGACGCATGGAAACTTCTGCTTCTCACATGAAAACTCCGGCTTCGCACATTGACACGGAAGTGACTAAAACGCTGAACCTGCTTGTCCAGCTTGTCTTGCTTGTCGTGCTGGTAATGGCCAGGTTAGGGTTAGGTCAGGGTTAGGTGAGGTTAGTTTAGGTTAGGTTAACCTGATCTGACAATAACCTAACCTATATTTAACCATAACCAGCAGGACAAGCAAGAGAAGCAGGACAAACAGGACAAGCAGGTTCAGCGTTTTAAGTCACACCCATAGACACACCCCGCTTCTCTACCGCCACCAACCATATTGTCTTCAAGGTCAGCCAAGTTTAATTTGCGCAGAACCCAAAACACTCATGATTCGGAAGTGCACACAAGTGCCATTTGAGCGCAGAACCCACGAGCGTGCATGTGAATCTGTGCATCCCATTGCGATAGTGATCAGGTCTGATTTTAGCGCTATGTTGAGCTTTTTAATTTATTTATTCTCAAGTTTCTTAATCTCCTATTTTGCTGGGAAGTTTTTTAATTTCCTCGCAAGTTCAAGTTTTTTTTAAAATAACCTACTGGCAAGTTTCTTCTAATTTACACGCAAGATTTTTTCTCGCAAGTTTTTTATTCACTCACTAGTTTTTTAATTTACTCTCTACAGTGTTTCAATTTACTCGGAAGTTTTTTTTTAATTTCTCGCAAGTTTTTTCCAATTTACGAGCAAGTTCTTTCGAGCAAGTTCTTTCGTACTGCGGCAAGTTTTTTCTTTCCTCTCGAGTGTTTTCAATTTACTCGGAAGTTTTTTTATTTCTCTCAAGTTTTTTTCGAATTACTCGAATGTTCTTCTTTAGAAGTTTTACAATTTACTCTCGAGTTTTTTTCTCGCAAGTTTCTGTTCTCGAATTTTGCACCGACAATTAATTTAAGAAGCCATTATCTTTCTTGACGCCGCTGCTATTTACTATTTCCATCTGTATCCCCCGAAAAGTGTGTTGGAAAACTGAGATAACGTAATTTAAAAATAAACAACGCCTTTTAACGATATTCTTTTTCCTTTCGCAGCCTGGTGGAGTTCAAATATCCGCTTCTAATTTGGAGCGGAATGATCCCACTGATCCACAGGAACCCGATTGCAGCTCGTCACCACCATTCGTTGGACGTCATGATCACGGGTCCGACACGTCTTGGTGGCATCGTTGTTCCGGGATTTCGACTTTTGAGGAGTTAAATTCCGCATACAACAATCACCTTTCCCCTTGTCAAAATGTCCTTGGAGTTCTCTCGCATGAACCTTCATCGCAAGATGCCCTTCACGTGAGCAAGATCACGGTCACATCAAACCTTGATCAAAACAATAACGATCCCAATCACAACGAAGGCCACGTATCGAAGGGAGTAAATAGGGCTGCATCCTGTACAAAGTCCGTCCTGATCCGAACCAGGAATATAGAGAACGGAGGCGTCAGGCCTTGTCCAGCAGGGAGTCGAATTCCGCCTGTTTTGGACCCAGAATTGGACGACTGTCATCGACCTGCTGCTTGCTGGACAAGCGGGACACCTGTCCATCAGTGTTCTGCTGACCAGGGATATTGTTCGTTGGAAGGCATAAATATGAATGAACCCAGACTGAAGAGCGTTCTTGTCAAAAAGGTAGGCTGGCTTGCTTTTTATGAAATGCTCAGTTGAATTATTGTAAATGTGACATTCGTGTAAGGCGTGAAACTCTATCAGCCCTGATAAATAATTGTGGATGGCCTCTGTGGTAGTTTGTCGAGAATGTCTCAAAAGTAGCATTTTGGCGGACCTTTTTCTCAACATGTGGCCTGCTTTCTTTAGTGGTACGGTTTGGTTTGGTCAATGAACACTAGGTATATCTCAATCATTAACAACCGAATTGATACCAACTTTGGATCTTTTCTATATGGTTAAACAACCAATGGTTACCAGCACACAACTATATGGTCTAAACAATGGTTAAACAACCGAGTTAAAACAATCAAAAACACTTACAAATGTGGTCATCGTGGATTGTTTAGTAAAGGTGAGCAAGATGACAGCGCATTCCACTCTCGATTGGTACGCGGAAAGAAAGGAATTGAAGTAGGCCGTATTTTTTAATAAGCAGTTGAGAGATGTGATACCTGTGCTGTGTGCGCCTAGAAGGCCGGTTTGTTATGCACTGATCAGTTGAAAGAAATGTGTAGAAGGTAGGTAGAAATTGCACGATCACCTACACACAGTGGTCTACACACCGGTCTTTAAGATGACCACTGTATGTTTTCGCGCTCTTAGAAAAACGCAAACACCACCTGAACCTGACCAGAGCCAGGTCACCCATGATCCAGAAGGGATCTAACCTGCGACTTGACCTGCAATAGTTGACCTGATAACTCTTTGTTCCTTTTATCCTTCTCTTTTCTCCTGCTTTTTCCTTCCGCAGGACAGATGTGAGAATCTCGGGATGAGGATCGGTGGTGGCATCGAGAGCAACGAAGGAGATACGCCCATCTACGTGGCCAACATCCTATCAACCGGATGCATTGGCAGATCGAAACAGATCAGGGTTAGTTCTGCGGAAAAGACAGGGTGTATTGGAAAGTTGTGCACAAAATTTGAGGAATGTTCTTCATGCCAATAAAACAAAAATGAAAGAGTAAATTTTTTCGAAAACCCATCACCACTTTGGGGTTTTTGCCCATAAAAGTTCCCCATTGTTGCCATTGCAGATAGCAACCGGACATTTTTCGGGCAAAAACGGTTGAAGGGGCGGGGTTTTGAAGAAACTTCCCTCTTTCGTTTTTGTTCGAAACATCCCTATACGACCATGTCTGCAAATTTCATTGATCGTTATTCGTTTCGGGTGATTTTTATTTTAGGACCCCCAAATGTGCCGTGGCGGTTCGTGATGATAGGTTTTTGAAAAGAAATGTTGATGTTGGGTCGGCGAGAAGGTAAAAAGTGGGACGGGGTGCCTCCAGCTTCAAGTTCATAACGGCAGACTATCGGCGGCGAGATCCAGTTGACAGGTAACTATACAGGGTGATTCAGTAGAGCCGCCCCAAAATTGAGATATTCATTTCTCGCGACATGCTTGTCAGAGAATGTTGCTGTTGGCAAGTGATTGTATCGCCATCGATGGCACTTTTTAAAAATGCCGGTTTCTTTTGTCCAAGTCCACCCCTTTACGGTGAAAACACGAGGGGCATGGACAACAACTTTGTAATTTGAACCAAAGTTCCATGACAAGCCGTTAAGGAGTTACAGCGATCTTCCTTAAAGGGGTTGTTTGGTTATTCTGTTATTTTGCTTTTACCCCTGGGGAACGGGAGCCGCGACTCGCACCCCAATTTTTTCACTTGTTAGCTCATTTTTATCACTTCACTGACATTTTGCGATAACTCGCGTTTAATTTGGCCGGACAGAAGTGACACAGCAAAAAACCACCCTTATAAGAAAACAGAGGGGTGCGGGGGGATGAAACCATCCCAAACCGGTTCGTAGGAGCAGGCATTACAACTTTGTAATTTAAACCTCACATCTCCGAAGAACGGTCAAAGAGTTATTGAGATCACCCGAAACCACCCCTTCAAGAATTGGCATGAAGGGGTGAACTAAGAAAAAATCATCGACAATTTATGATACCCCAAACGAAGGCGAGCAAATTATTTGCTGGCACCAACATGCTCCGAAGAAAGGTTTACAAGATATAAACATTTCAATTTTGGGGCGGCTCTACTGAATCACCCTGTTTAGGCTACGTACCTCCGAGGTAAGCAAGCTTTAACTGACATCTGCTATACCTCTGAGGTAAGTATGACAACCCCTACTATTTGGTAGTTTTCAATCTTCTCTTGTGGGGATATTTCTACAGATTTCGGGTTCAGATTGGGCCGTTTGCCTGCTGCAGATGTTACCCATTCGAATTGGAACAAACTCCACTCCAAGCTCCCACAGTTGCTTCAAAACTGCAATGCACTTTTCTGGGGTTGTCAAGTGACTTTTGGGAAACACTGTAGGCCTATACAGATGGCACTTTGACGTTGCTTACCTCAGAGGTAAAGTTACCTGTCAACTGGATCTCGCCGCTGATAATCAGCCGTTACACACTGGATGCGCGAACTTCGAGGACTTTTCCGGGCCTTATAGGCGGATACCAGCCGGTTGGTTAACAACAAACAAAGGCGTAAACCAATCATCAGGTTGACAACAAACAATAGGCGTAAACCAATCATCAGGTTGACAACAAACAATAGGCGTAAACCAATCATCAGGTTGACAACAAACAATAGGCGTAAACCAATCATCAGGTTGACAACAAACAATAGACGTAAACCAATCATCATAGGTTGACAACAAACAATAGGCGTAAAACAATCATCAGGTTGACAACAGGCATTTCGGTTTGATTCTTTCTGCTGGTTTGTTGCTTCTCGATATTTTCAATGTGCGTTGTGCTCTCTTTTTTACTCTCATGTTCTTTTTTCATGTTTACCTGACACGTGTTTAAATTTCCTGACTTGGTGCCCTGCGCGCTGTGCTATTCGTCCGCCTGCCAAATCTTTTTGTAGGATCTTTTTGTTCAATAAATAAATAAATAAATTTATAAATAAACAAGCAATCGGCAGTTAGGAATGTTCCAACAATAGTTCCGAATGCAACAACAAATCTCTCGGCTTGATAATATAAAAGTGAGTTTTTTCTCGGTAACAAAAATGCCGCGAATCCAGAGTTGCTGTTTGCGAATATCCCACATCTCAAACCGTCAAAATTGAATTTTACAGGTAAAGCAGCTTGCCTCTCACGTCCCAGCAAAAATAGCCTAAAGCCCGACCTCTGCATTCAGCGTAAATGCCTAATTCCCCAAATTAGTTAGAGCAGAAAGGACATCAGTCATTTGGCCTGCGGCAGTCATTCCTCCATGGAAAGTATAGGTACTCGTATAGGTACGGCAATCCCAACTTTACGGATATTTTAGGATTTTCTAGGTACTCGTATAGGTACGGCAATCCCAACTTTACGGATATTTTAGGATTTTCTAGGTACTCGTATAGGTACGGCAATCCCAACTTTACGGATATTTTAGGATTTTCTAGGTACTCGTATAGGTACGGCAATCCCAACTTTACGGATATTTTAGGATTTTCCACTCCACTATATCAGGGCTGAAAATTCACACTTTGGGATTGGGTTTGCATATCATGGACGGCAGTATCACACACTCTAAATTCATAGTTTTCGTTTGGAACAAATTTTAACACGGGTTTTTGGAAGTGTTCCTTTCGGATCATATTTGGAGCACATTGTGTGTTCATGAACACCATCTTCCTGTCGCAAATTCGACTCACATAAGTGAGTTGGAACACTCAATGTGCTCCAAATCGCTTGCATCATGTTCCAAATTTGTGACAGCAGGAAAATGACGTTCCAAGGACATATTTCGTGTTCCAAAAATGTTTCGAACGGGACACATCAATCTAGGCCTGCGTGTTAAAAAGATTGCCAAAGGTGTTGAAAAAGGAACCATCAATTTAGAGTGTAGAATCAACGCGTGGCCTGATGCGGGAATGCAACCAGCGTTCAGAGTAAAATTTTCCCGTAAGAACAATTGCCGTGTTGTTCCGCTTTCCCTTCGCAGGAAAACGACCCAAAACGACAAGGAAAAGGCAAACAGGGAAAGTAAAGGGAAAGCAGGGAAAGGTGTGGAGGAGGAGTGGCATTTATAGCTCATGTTTTGACAAGTTTAAAATTGAATTTCTTCGGGGGGTAGTTCATAGGTTTATTGTTCGGCGTCAGACCGAGTATGTTGCACAGCGTCGAGGAAATTACTTCAACCACACGCATATAAATGGCGATTGTTTTGATTTTAAAACAACAAAAATCTTCAGAGCAGAAATGAGAGTTCTTGACCTGAGTTGTAAACTGGCACTTTTGTTTCTACTCTCATCACGGAGGGCAAAGGGAACGGGAAGCATAAAGTTCTAATGAGAGAACACGTGTTTTGTTAAAAGAAATTATCCGACAGTGTACCTGGGCCTGCAGTCCGCATGAAGAGACAGGAATGCAATTCTCCGGGCCTCCACTCATAAATAGCGGAACTTCACATTTAGGCCAACAGGCCTATGGGCCAGACAGACCCAAATAAAACAAGTAGGGAGCAGTGGAAAAGGCCTGAAGGATATAAGGATTGCAGAATCGTTCTCAAGGAAATGGAAGGTCCTAAAATGGTTGACGTGCACAAGGCTTCAAGACCTTTCTGCGGGCCCAGATGCAGCAAGAGGGTCTCTTTATCAAAATATATCCATGTCGATACATTTGACCTGAAGTTTTTCGAATGTTTTCATCATAGGATTGTTTTTACCACTTTCGAACTTCACTATTATTGCTACTTTTACCACTATCGATTCATCTGCTTGAAGAAAGTACGCGATTAGTTTCAAACGCAATTTGTCTAAATCCGCGGCTTTTTCTTCGGAGAAATGCT
>JASGXE010010442.1:0-39688 GCA_030068105.1 Sinentomon sp. SZTP_YWyxl | reverse complement strand
CTTCTGAAGAATCCCTCCACCCCACGGCCGATTCGGGAGAGGGACCGGGCAAGTCAGTCGTCGCAGTCTCACCACAGCCTAGGGGTTCGGGCCCCAGGGAACTTTCGCGAACTTCGGGGGAATTGCGGCAGTGTCAGGTCGGGGTGGCCAGACCGGAGATGCGTCTGCGTCAACGGCAACCCCAGTACTGACACCGTCTTCATCGCTGCTCGGTTTGATATATCAAAACGTCAACATCTGGCTCCTCCCACGCGGCTCTCCACGTAAGTGAACAGCTGATTGACACTGCCAGCTATTAAGGGACTCGGCAAGCAGGGCACAGAAAGAAGGGTATGCCGATTTCGCTGCCGCAATCGGGTTTTGGAGAAAAACAAATCGTGACGTCAGCTGTCCACCAGAGATGCGGCGCAGCAGGCAAGAGATTCAGCCGGGACAGGAACGCAGAACCTGGTCCTGATCAAAATTGTATTCACGAAAAATGCCGCAGTTTCAAAAGTTTTGAGCGGATTGAAAATATTTTTGGATTTTCTGAAAGCTGAGGAAACGCACTCTCACACAAGCTAAACGTAACAACAGATTTTCGCCTGCAAGGGTACGAATACGTAATTGGAAGAAAATGTTCTTTGCAGAATTTCCAACTCGCGGATTGAAATCCAGTATTTGGACTTTGCGAACGAAATTATTGTTGATTTGTTATTTTTGTCTAAAAGTTTCCATCTGACTTTGAAGGTTGTTAGTTATGAAGTCTCGGCAGGAAACCTGTTTTTGACACGAAAGCAGATTTCAAAATGTTTTCTGACATGTGCGCAATCCCGTGGGAAAGACGGCCCATGAGGGGAAAAAGTGGAAACTTCTTGGTTGTCTTTCTGTGCGCTTCGCCCAATATCTCTAAAATACAAAGTAGGATATGCCATCGTGGACCATATTTTAGTGCATGAATAACGCTTTACCTACTCCAGTGGAAGTATTTTTGGTATGTGGCCAGGCGTCAAAATAATCAAGCCGGGAAATAAAGATTGAATGTCCGAGTTTCTTTCCTCATTTCGTCGACGTTGGGCGCGCGGATCTATGAAAGACAGCGATGATTCAAGTTGGCTCAATCGCAAATTAACGGTCGGAACCGCAGTTACCTTCACCTCATGTTTAACTTCAAATTGTAGTTGAGAAGCTCTGTTGGTACTGTTTAGCAGTTCTCATGCTCGCTGCTTTCTTTTGTGAAATGCTGCGAACAGATCACAGATCACTGGATGAGAGATAGGCATTGAAACTCAGATCCTTGTTAATCCGTGGGCGCAAATCATGGGAGGTTGGGGTGCACCCCCCACAGAATTGGATCAGTGGGATTATGGGCGGGGTTCTCTGCCAAACCCAGAGAGGGACCCTAGTTTGACAGAAATGGTGCCAAAAATTGTCTAAATCGGATCCCAAATTCATGTTGAAACCTCAAAAGCTCTCTCACCGGTTGCAGTTCGGAATACCTGTCGACATCTGAAAAAAGCTGAACTGGACGAGTTTTCACAGACGCTCAAGTGGCCCAAATAGGATGGGAAGATGAGAACGAGGAAGGTAGGATAGGATAGGCTTGGAAAGGTGTGTTGGGATAGGTTGTGCTCGTTTGGTCAGGTTAGGTTTGGTTTAGTTAGCTTTAGGTATATCACAGATCAGTGGTGATAACTTGTTCAGTTCAATGTCGGCAGGTATTCCGAACTGTTACCCTCTCCCCTTTAGGTGCCTCCGTCCGCCAAACCCCTGCCTTGGACTCTACCATTTGGAACCTCGCGTAACTGCGAGTGCCCATCATTCTAATGCTCATTTTGGACCATAAAATGTCACAGAAATGTCAATTTTTGAGGCTAAAATACATAAATTTCTGATTCTTTCAGTATCTTCAGCTTTTGGGGGACTCCGCTCCCCAGATCCCCTGCCAAGATCTCTGCCCCCTTGGATACCCGGTGGAGTGCTCGAGTAACTATAAATGCGACCACCATTTAAAGGGCCATTAAACTATAAATGCGACCACCACATGGTGGTCGCATATTAAATGCGACCACCATGTGGAGCCCAAAAATATCAAGGAAACATCATTTTCAGGCTAAAATGAACACTCGAGTTTAAAAAATGTCTTCAGCTTCTGGGGACACCGTCCCATCAAACCCCCTGCCAAGAGCTCTGCCCCCTTGGAAACCTGATGAAGATCCCGAGTCGGAGTAACTATAATGCGCCCAACATTTTAAAGGCTCGTTTGGAACCCAAAAATGTTAAGAGAACTTCACTTTGAGCCCAAAATGAACACTCGAATTAGTCGAATTCCAAAAATATCTTCATTTCTTCAGCTTTTGGAAATTTCCCAGTCCCCATGCCTGGGCCTCTGCCCCCTTGGAACCCCGCTAGTGCTCTGCCCCAGACCCCGTTACGCCTGTGGCGAGCTTTGACAAAGCCATTACCCTCTGAACCCTCCTTGCTGAAAAACGACCCCTGATTGTTACCGAAAAATAGGGGACAGAAGACATTCAACTCCCCCCTACCCACAGAAATTCAGGAGGGATTTGCTCCAAGGCTTCAAATATTTGCAAAGTTCATGCACAGGATGTGGATGACTGTGGCCGCAAAAGTCAGCGAACACCAACGCGCGATTCTGCTCGTTTCTCTTCTTCATCAAAGCCATTCTCTTCTTCAACGACGACTCGCGCCTGCCGCAACGTCTCTCGTGCGCTCCGCTTCGCTCGAGGTGGACAGCTGATGTCACGATTTATTTTTCTCCAAAACCCGAGTCCAGCAGCCAAATCGGCATACCCTACTTATCAGTACCCTGCTCGGCAAGATATACTCAACACCATCCCTCGGGGAAAACCGCAACATACAGAATGTGAACCTCAGAACTTCATGCAAGTATGGAAGATGGCACTATGCGGCTGATTCATGTTACCAAAGAGCAAACCTGCAACAACGCGCACTGTCTGCCACCTGCAAAGAACCCCGGCTCTGAAACCCCAGGTCCTGACATCTTCATAAGAAAAAGTCGAATTTACGTCAAGAAAAACACACTAAACTCTGAATTTCACACCACAATGCTATTGGCTCTGCAAAGAGACCTCACATTGTTATTATTATTGCCCAAAAATCAGAAAATGGCATGAACATTGTCAACGAAAACACCACAGAGTAAGAACCAAACGCTAATATAAAACAAAATAAAAATAAAATAAAATAAAATAAAATGAAATAAAAAAAAAAAATATTCACATAAAATAAAATAAAAAATAAATGAAATTTCAACCCAAAGAAATAAAAATTTCAAGTGAAAAGCAAAAAGTTGTCATTGGACATTAAAACTGTGTGCTTTCACGAACATATGGTGCGCTGAAATGCGTACTCGAACGCAGTCCGGTTTATGACCAGAGAAGATGACTGCTGAGTACATGCTGTCAGAACATACGCAGAAAAATATCAAAGTGCTCAACCAACGTGAATTGATGAAAACACTGCACGAAACACGCGTCCGATCCCCTTATCTGCGAATTCTCACCAAAATGTGTTTCTCGCATGTGCCTCCTCTTTAACAGTGGCAATTAAATATTTCAAGAAATATGATGCAGTTTAAGGGTGGTTAAAAAGTAACTGTTGCTCTATCTGCATCAGTTACTCGAAACAAGGCATGTTGGATCATCGGTTTATAAATGGAAATGATCTTCCGATTTGTTAGTATACAGTGGGTAAACTTATCCCCGATTCTGCAAAATAGCTGTAGTTAACATTTGAGACAATGTCTATGTATAAATGAAAAACTGCGGCATATTTATTTTCCACGAAGGGTGCTACTCAGGTGGAATTGGACAATTCGAAGTTAACCGACGGAAAGAAGGACCCATCATATACATTTGTGTTTGAATACAAGAGCGACGGATTGGACAAGGGCGGTAACCAGGAGCAGAGGGGTGACCCCCCCTCCATCTCAAATATTATCCCGACTGAGGACGTCGGAATTCCTGTGGAAGAGGGACAGCAACAATTCAAACAACCGCCAACTCTCCAAACGATTATCACACAACCCCAGGAAGGACAAGGGGACAGATCGGCGGCAAACGTGCGTTTGTGTAGATGCATTTAGATTTTCACCATATCATCTGATGACATTTTTAACACTAATTATTGTTTTATGAAAGGTTGCATTTAATTACTGAGCAGAAGTTCGGTCTTTCTGTGCCATTGAGTAATTTTTGCAACCGCTTTTACGAATATAACAGATCAGTTCGTTCACAGCGAAATCGGTGTCAATGAGACCCAACTGCGAAAACAGAGTTTCAAGACAGCATTTTCTGCAAATCCGCCTCCTTATTGTCCAGTCTTTGAAAACAGAATGGTGCCCATTCTTAATGTGTGGAATCTTAAACTATACTCGATTTCTGCCAGCATCCAAGCACTGCACCGGGAGATATGGCACAGGACATCCTCGTCGCCACTCCTATGCTCAGGTCGCAGCCGCTCCATGCATCAGCCTCCACACCTTTCTCGTGGGTCGGCGAGGTGGCTGCTTGATTAGACTGGTTTCTGTGCCATTTATCAGATGATGGGACTCTTAGTTGCAATGGACGAAGATTTATCGAGACTGATGTTGGTGGCATCTGGTTGGATATGGCCCTTAGAGTTGCCGTACTATTTAGTCCCTCGGACACCGCCAATGCGGTTGCACAGACCCACGGTCTTCTGAAGGTTCAAGTGTTTCTGTTCTTCTAACATAAACAATAGAAAAGCGTACCAGAAGTCCAGAAGCCAACAACAGCAAAACCAATTAGCAAAATACATTTTGTTGCGCCACAAAACCAATCTGACAAAAAGTGTGGGAGTAACTATTAATTTCCAAATTACCTAATTACAGACTATTTACTGAAACTTATTTTAACTGAAAGAATGCATTGTTTAACTTAATTATTTTAACCCCAGTGAAGAAATAGTTCGTCGATCCTGGATTGGACAAAGAATTTTTATTAAAACCTGTGAAGAAACACCCGAGAGGCGAATTTCTCAATTCCAAACAAATCGCCAGAATTCCGACTAATCAGGTGCTTATACCCAAATTAAAACCGAGTTTGCGACATCCAAAGCTCTAACCAAACCTAACCTAACCGAACCTAACCTAACCTAACCTAACCCAACCTAACCTAACCCAACCTTTCATCTTCCTGGTGTCAACAACTGCCACTGGTGACAAAAAACATTTCGGCAAAAAAAAAAAAATCCAAAATTATTACCCAAGCCCTTAGAGATATGGCACAGATTCGAACCACCACCACGGGTACCTCCGCATTAGACGACTCGGCCCTCAAGGTGCTGCCGGAACTCGCTTCGGAAAGGTGTACCTATTCATGAAACTGTTTTTGGTAATTACTTAATTACGATTTTGGTCGCATCCGATTGGTCGAAATTCTGGGGATTTGTTTGGCATTTAGAAATAAGCGCCGGTGAGGCTGTTCAGTTTTATTTCTGCCACTCAGTCGTCTGCTGGCGTCTTTCACGATATATGGACGCGTGTTTCGGCATTCTCCGCATTTCGGTGGAATGAAAGTGTTCGACGGAATCATTCGATAAAGACTGTGACTGATATTCCTGTGTTCCGGTTCCTGTCCACATCGTTTCTTCCAATTGCAGAGTAGTTCTCTACATGTGCAATCAAGAAAGTTTTCCGAAATTCAAACAGTCGTTTGCACGTCGGAACTGCAACATATATGCCGCTCTTTTCCTGAACGACAGTTTTGCTGCTGCTTCACCTTTTTTTGTCTGCTTTCCTGAACTCTGTGGTCTATTTCTGCCATCAGTTGTTTGTGCAATAAACGTCGTTCACACTGCTGAAAAACATTCTACCGGCCAGTTGTGATGTCAAAATACAGGATAACACCTAGAATTAGGTGCTCATAGGGCCGTAGTATCGTATATGGGCATCCCTGCATGCAGGCAGATAACCCGTCGTCGATGCTGGATGTTTTCCACTGTGGCATTGATCAAGGACCGTCTGCAAGACATTTCGACGACGGAACGTGGTTGCATTTCCATTGCTTCTCAAAACATGGAGCGGAGGGCTTGTGGAAGCCTGCAACTCTGCATAGATATTGTCATGGTAACCATGCTCGCCCGCATATTTTTTTTCAATCCACTTCCCCGGACAAGGAGGTCGCAACAGCCAATCCCGTCGTCTGAAATTGTGTCGTCATGAATTTTGGCATTTTTGCATTGCCACCGCTTTTTGCCATTTGGCATGTTTGCCACCGCTTCGCAACTCTTTCTTAGGTCACAATAGGGTTATGTTAGATTGGGTAGGATTAGGTTAGGTCAGTTGAAGCCACTGACTATCTTTTTGGACCTTTTTATGACATTATCAAGAACAAAAATCGAATCATTATTCACTTGGGGTCGAATAATAATTTGTCTCGTAATCAGCCGATGTGTGGAATTTTGTCTGAGATGCTTTCCCTTTTTCATAAAATTCGATTTGTTCAACCTCATTGCAAAATATGCATTCTGCGGTGTTATTGTCAGATTGGACTTGCCACTGCACATCTTCAAGATATTCAATGAGATGACTCTACATCTGTGCCAAAGTTTGCTTAATGTACACTTTAGTGATTTTAATTTTTTGGCGAATACTTCCTGGTTGGCCAAGGATTTTGTACATCTTAATTGGACTGGCGTCACAGAATTTGCAAAGTTTTTGGAACAGGTAATTTCTGCCTGGTCAAAAAACTGGGTAAATTCTTGCACCAGCCCTCTGTGGCCGGGATAAATATGGATTCATTTTACTCAGGTCTGAACATTCCTGCCAGTGAATTGACTTCAAAGCAAGATAATTTAGTCATTATTCTGAGTTGGCAGAAACTGAACATTTTATACCTAGCTCTTTTCCAGTTCCTCCCGCTGTTCCAAATAAAGGTGGAACAGTTCCTACAACTTTTTCTCGGTCTGCTTGCCAAAATGTCTGCGCAAGTCAAGCAATCTTGAAAACTTCCATTGGTGGCAGAGGATATTCACCAAAACCTTCTCTCACTTTACTGGAAGTAAATTGTAGGAGCGTTAAAAATAAAGTAATTACATTTAATTCACTTATTGAAACCCATGATCCAGACATTTTTGTTGGAACTATGAAAGCTGGCTCAATGACTCTGTGCTAAATTCCGAAATTTTTGATCCCGGCGGCTACGCGTGACCGTACGGATGGTAATCGGGGAGGTCTTACGGAAAAGATAATGATTTTTCCATGACAAAAAAACCATGGAAAATCCTTGAGGTTTTCGCGCCATGACTGTCATGGTTTATCCATGTTTTTTCCATGACTGTCATGGCGCGAAAACCTCAAGGATTTTCCATGGTTTTTTCCCCATGACATTAACATGCTTTTCTCATGGGGTTTGCAAGATCAATCCAAGGCTTTCCCATGACGAATCCACGCCAATTCCATGGTCTTTGCCATGGAAAAGCGATGAGTTTGGCATCGATTTAAAATTTTGGGATAAAATGAAGCAACTGCATCCAGCTTATACGAAGGAATTCATATCCCAACATCCATCTGAAGTTGACATCACGGCTGCGGAGACAGGAGAAACTAGACTGCATTTATTGAACATTCAACAATACATACGATTATATCCAACAGGAAGAGTTAATGCAACACATTTTTAGACTGCGGATGATCCCTATCTAGCACCGCCAGTTTTTTAGAAAGATAAACGTTGAGTGTTGGGAGATTGTGATGCTGTGGTCAACGCCCAGGATGGAATGGGGGTTTTTGGTTTTGACAGCAAATTTTTTAATATTATTTACCACCAAAATAAACCATTACCTTTCCGCATATCCTTTGTAAATTAATGTTTTCGTGCATTTTTACTTAAAAATGAGCTCAAATCAGCAAAAATGCAAATCAGAAGCTAAATGCGGAAGGACATTGTGAAAGGTGGCAATGCATGTGTTTTTATCCATCGGGCGCCCGCCCCATGCATGAGTGCAAGAGGAGACGTAAGTGCGGAGGTGTCCAGGTTGCAGCGCCCCTGTAGGGGACGCTGCAAGCTGGAGGTGAGACAACTCCAAAAAGCTGACACGCGCTCTGGCAAATTTTGTTTCCCCAGGTGGCATTTCAAGACATTTTTGAAACGTTTTGTCTTGTAAAGTGGCTGGGTCAGACAGACGGCACTGATGTACGGAGAAAAGTAAAAAAGATTAAGGACTCTCATTGAATGTTGTTCAACTCTCGATTGTTGTAATGCACCTTGGGTCTTGTTTTTTGGCGTCTTTGTTCCTTTGAGGTAGAGAATCTGGCATCTCTGCGTTGAATTTTGGCGCCACTGGCACCAGGATAGTTCGGTCGTTTTTTGGACACTGGACGATCTTATTCGAATTTTTGACAGGATGTTTTGAGAAAACATCAGTTGCGAGGTTTTTAACGCCCGTGGAGAAAGGAGACCGTTATCTTTTTGGCTCGCAAAAGCCTTCAAACGATACCCATGAAGGTTTTGTAGGGAAATCTAGAGGTTATGTATACGAGTATGTGTACAAAGCAGACGAAAATACGTCACGTATTGTACGTCCTGTTTTGCACGTTTTTCCATCACCTGTCGAGATGTTAGTATTTGACGGATTATCTTCGCGGAAGCCACAACTTAATTCAAATTCTCGAGAGTTGGTCTGGCTAAACACCGCCACTTGGTGCGTGGACCACCTGTTGAAATCGAATTAGCAGTTTAATATCATCTGCAGCTTGAAGATTATCTATGGCGAATACAACTTTGCACAAATAATTTCCTTTACTATAGATGGAAAAATTGTACGAGCCGTCGCCTACAACCGCGCCTTTCATTGTGAGTTATTATATTATTATTCTTATTTAAGACACCCTTTTATCCAAACAGATTTCACAACTAAATAAACCAAATAACAAAGTTACAATACTCATGCATCGCACATTCCTCCCGTAAAGCTGCGAACAGTGCGTCTTGGGAAGCGAAAATTTATGCCATCAAATTTTGAGAAAGTCATGGGTCGCACATTCTCAGCGCATATTGAGAAGCGAATGTTCACGATATCAATTTTCAGAACGACCATGGGTCACACATTCTCAGTGTATCTTTAGAAGCGAATATTCATACGTATAATATCATAATTGGGTTAAAGCTGTTTATACGGGGGGGGGACAGTTTGAACTGCTACCATGTTTTCTTTTCTCATACCTTGACTGTACCAGAGAGATTTTTATTGGGGGACAGTTTGAACTGACCTCCTTTAACTTTATTTCCGAAAACATTCTACAAGGTGTACCAAAAGGAATTGTTTTGCCTTTATACGATCGTTTATTTTTCATTCCTCACAATCATTGGGTTGTTATTTGTTGGGTAAGGTGAGGCTAGGTTAGGTTAGGTTAGGTTAGGTTAGGTTAGGGTAGGTTAGGGTAGGTTAGGGTAGGTTAGGGTAGGTTAGGGTAGGTTAGGTTAGGTTAGGATAGGTTAGTTTAAAAAAACCAAACCAAATTAGGTTTTTATATTGGTTGACCTAACCAAGACTAACCGAATATAACCTATTCCAACCCAACCTATAACCACAACAAATCAAACAAATGACAACCCAATATCATTAACGGATATATTCCTCATGGCCACGAACGATACGTATCCTAACCACCTAGCCCAACAAATAGGTAAAAACCCAATATCATTACGGTGGTTGTCGCGTTGTTAGATAGGTTCGGTTAGGTTAGGTTATATTCGATTAGGTCTGGTCTTTGTTAGGTCAACTAAAACAAACCTATCTGCTTTGGATTTTGAAACTATTCCCCATGGCCTAGCCTAACTCAACCCAACCTCACCTAACCTGACCTAACCTAACCTAACCTAACCTAACCTAACCTAACCCCTAACCTAACCTCACCTAACCCAACGAATAACAACCCAATAATTGTGAGAAATGAACTCGTAAAGACAAAAGCATTCCTTTTGGTAGGTATACCTTGTGGAATGTCTTCGGAAATAAAGTTAAAGGAAGTCAGTTCAAACTGTCCCCCCAATAAAAATCTTTCTGGTACAGTCAAGGTATGAGAAAAGAAAACATGGTAGCAGTTCAAACTGTCCCCCCCGTATAAACAGCTTTAACCCATAATTGTTTTCAGAATGGTCATAAAAAAAGGTCGCACAATCACCGCGAATCTTGCGAAGTAAATATTCATGACACCATTTCAGATATGGGTCGCGCAATCTCAGTGTACGAATATCTTGAAAATCGAACATTCATATAATTCTTGTAAAGCCCGTCAGCCAAGTAAAGCCCGTCACTGACTGCAACGATCTTCAGCCGAGCGATCTACAAACAATTTCAGGATGGTGTCAGGAGAGCAGTATGAAACTTAACGCTGAAAAATGCAAAGTTGTGTCTTTCATAAGAAAACGCAATCCAATTCGACAACATTACGCCATTAATGGTATTGCACTTCCACATGTAGAAAAAATAACTTTTCTTGGAGTTAATCTTTCTACCGATCTTAATTGGTTTCTGCACATTTATTGTATAAATAGAGCACGTAAGGTTATATGTATTTTATTCGTCGGAATTTTATAGGGGATGTCCGCAAAGTACAAGAGAACTCGCTCACTTTGCAGTTGTTAGATCTTAGCGTGAATATGCATCGGTTGTTTGGGACCATTACCTTGCTGCAGATTTGTGCTCACTTGAAAACGTACAGCGCTTAGGAGCTCGTTTTGTGACCGGATCGGAACATATTTTCGCCACAGCAGTGTGTCTGACAAGATATCTAATTAAACTGGACTCCGCCACATATCAGAAGAAAAATCAGCAGGATAAACGCCTCTTCAAAGTGGTTTAAAATGTTGGTAGCTGGGGTGAATTGTTGCCACTAATTCAGAGACCTGCATTCATTTCTCGGCATGACCACCAATTCAAAATAAGAACTCTTTCATGCCCTATTGGACAAATGTCGAGAAATTTTCTGTTCTACAGAGAACGATTCCTGACTGGAATTCTTTACCCGCAAAAATTTTTAAAACCCGAATTTCTATAAATTTGATGAAAGTAAATCTTTACGCTTTTTTGGAGCTTCACCCATTAGGTTATGTTCGCCTGTTACAGCTCTACACTCCAATTCCACTCCGATACCTACTTGCACTGGTTTTAAGGCTTTTTCGTTGAGTCTTGAATGATGTTCTCTTGTGCTTTCTAACATTTTTTGTCTCTTGCATAAAAGTTACTGCGCAAAAACAGTAAATGTTGAACAAGTGCGTATCGTGGCAACGTGACAGCATCTGGATATACAGTCGCTACCTACATGTCGGCAAATCATCGCCTGTGTCGGTGCAGGTAAACAGTTTTGCCCTTCCGCATGCATGAATTCGGTCACATGGCTCGCAAAAGCCTTCCAACGATACCCATGAAGGTTTTGTAGGGAAATCTAGAGATTATGTATACGAGTATGTGTACAAAGCAGACGAAAATACGTCACGTATTGTACGTCCTGTTTTGCACGTTTTTCCATCACCTGTCGAGATGTTAGTATTTGACGGATTATCTTCGCGGAAGCCACAACTTAATTCAAATTCTCGAGAGTTGGTCTGGCTAAACACCGCCACTTGGTGCGTGGACCACCTGTTGAAATCGAATTAGCAGTTTAATATCATCTGCAGCTTGAAGATTATCTATGGCGAATACAACTTTGCACAAATAATTTCCTTTACCATAGATGGAAAAATTGTACGAGCCGTCGCCTACAACCGCGCCTTTCATTGTGAGTTATTATATTATTATTCTTATTTAAGACACCCTTTTATCCAAACCGATTTCACAACTAAATAAACCAAATAACAAAGTTACAATCCTCATGCATCGTACATTCCTCCCGCAAAGCTGCGAATAGTGCGTCTTGGGAAGCGAAAATTCATGCCATCATATTTTCAGAAATTCATGGGTCGCACATTCTCAGCGTATCTTGAGAAGCGAATATTCATAATATCATGATAATTGTTTTCAGAATTGTCATATACAGGGTATCCCGTAAATCAACCCATCTAAATGTCAAAATAGATTCCCCAGGACCATTCAAATCGAAAAAAAAAAACCAGTGGAAAAATTAATCCGAACCCCCCATTATTGAGTTATGCCTCCAAAACCCCCCAAAATGGACCCTTTTGGGGTATTCATGGGGGAGGTAAGATTTCACCCTAGAACTGTCAAATTTTCAGGACAGGTTCTATGAAACCAGTAAAACAAAAAATGTTCAGTAACTAAAGACCTTCCGAGCCTCCAATTCCCCGCAGTGGCCCCCCAAAAAATCCAAAAAAGCCCCATTTGGGGTTGTTTTGGGGAAACTGAGATATGGAGATTGTGGGTTGTCGCATGAAAACCATTTTCCGCGGACAGATTCACAAAGATACACGGAACAAAAAATGTTCAGCTGAAAAAGGTCCCATGACCCTCCATTTACACGCAGTTGGTAGCCACTCAAGAACCGCTAAAAAGCTTCTCGTTCCCAGGGGGTTATGAGTGTTACCATGTGAAATTTCGGTGGTTGATTTACGGGACACCCTGTATAGGTCGCACAATCACCGCGAATCTTGCGAAGGACACCATATTTTCAGATATACCATGGGTGGCGCAATCTCAGTGTACGAATATCTTGAAATGCGAACATTCATATATACGGAGCCATTCTGAATACCCGGGCCATAGGCGATTTTTTTTCAGACTTTTGAATCACGGGGCAATGTTATTCCCCATTTCGCATGCGCCGCAAAACACATTACATGAAGGAATGCATTTAACAGCCTTACTATAGATGGGGAATAACATTGCCCCGCGCTTTAAAAATCTGACAAAAATCTCCTATGGCCCGGGTATTTTGAATGTCTGAGTAATATCATGCTTTCAGAAGGGTCACAGGTCGAACATTCTCCGCGTATCTTGGGAAGTGAACATTCATGAATCGTGGTTTAATAATGTCAAGATTCCAACGCAGCATGATACCATGATCACGTATGACCACATGTTTAGAACTATAGTTGTGCATGAATTGTCCGAACTGCGCGATTACAATTCATGAAAAAGCCGCCAATGTCTGTCAGTTCTATTAACTCCCAGCCTTTTGCATATATCGGAAACGGAAACTGGAATGCGAACAAGGGAAAAAGAGTTAATTATTTTTTGATGTGTATTCAAGAAAGCATTTTCTGCAAATCCGCCTCCTTATTGTCCACTCTTTGAAAATAGAATAGTTCCTGTTTTTAATAATTAAACAAAAGAATGTTTAATTTGAGTTAAATCTTCACCTAATACTCGATTCCTGTCGGCTTTTTCACCTGGATAATATCCACTGCAGCAGAGCCTAAATTGCTGTACAAGGCGTAATTTATCATAATTAAAATCTCAGCAGTGAAGTTGAGCGTCAAACTCCGTAAACCCATCTTCACAACAACTTTTCTAACTTGTCTGTAAATAACATTGAGAGGAGGAAATTCCCAAAATATAGAATAGAATAGAACGATGTCATCCAAAAATAATTTTGAACAATAAAGCGATAATTTTCGCATATCACATTCCCATGTTGCAGTGAAAAGATTATTTTTTTTCTTTTTCTATATTTTCGTCAAAATATTTTTACACTCACGAACAGCCATACATAGAAACTTTGAGCCAATCAGGGTAACCGATATTAACGTTCGCCACAAAGGACGTAAATGAAGGCGACATTGTTGATCCTGCAGAGTTTGATTAATACTGCCCACTATTTTCAAACTCCATCTCGAATAGACAACTGGAACTCGTTCAACTCGGCAAACGAACTTCCAAATTGAAATGTGCGCAAAAATGGGAATAAGAATTATTCGGTGCAATTGCAGCCCATTCATAATCTGGCAGATGCCAACAGATTTTATTTCTGGTCGACTTTTGGTCGCTTATGTATCAGCTGCGCAAAGACACTATGGCTATTGGGCAAAAACTCACGCACCCGAAAATCGTTGAATTTGGCAAGCCGTATATGTGCTTCCAATGTAGTGGATACACACAACTACTCCAATAATCCAGTTCCGGTCTTTGGATTTATACCAACGCACTAATTTTAAGACTAATTGATTAGCTGTTCCGACCGTGAGGATTTAGTGATGTGTTCATGTAACTGAACAGTGGGCAGTTGAAAATTGATTTTTGCTTTCGGTCGTTTTGATCCACTTTGAATTTGGCTCCAAACAGTTATCTAAAACTGCATTTAGAGAAGGTTTTTTTTCTTGTACATACCTACTCGTATTTTCCTGTGATGTATACACAGTGATCTTCAAACAATATTGTCCTGTGAAATCATTTTCACATACGCTAAAACCGTGCCAAAATAATGCGGGAACATTTCAAATTGAACTTCAGCTTTTGTTAACTTTCAGATTTCAACGACTGGTAGTCCAACTGGTTTTTACAGCAGTGATATTCTTGCTAATACGGCTGAATTAGCTTCAAATGAGATTCAATCATACCCGATGACAGGTATAAATCTGCTACAAGATGATTCGAATATGTTCCTATGCAGCAGTGGGATTGACATTGGAGGAAAACCACTGTTTCTCTTGGGAAATATCGATCTATATTCGGGTGCAGTGCAATACAATTTGGTAAACAAAATCGGCAGCTCTGATTGCTACCATTATTTTACCGTCCCTGGTCTATCGAATGACGGCAGCTCCTCAGTTCAGGCGGTCCCAGTCCCGGGAAGTAAGGAAAACACTCAATTCACATTTACAGCAATGGATCCAACTACGAATCAGTCTCTGGTTTACTATCTCATCAACTCCGAGCCTGATAATGCGAATTCAGATAACACATTCTACGTCGGAGTGTTACAAATGGTTTAGTTGATGAATCCTCCTACTCAAGAGTACATTCGTATATTAAGTTACATAGGTATATTTCCATTTTTGTGTACGTTTTTATTACCTAGTTACCAAATGGTGGTATCGTTTTAGTTTTGGCAGTTGCCACGTACAGTAAATGAGGGTAGGAGATTTTATTGGTACATTTTTCAAGTTTGTTTATTCGCCTAGTTTTTGTCAATATTTGTTCTTTTTCTGTTAAGTCTAGTTGTTTAGTTGTCTAGCCTTCTTGATTAGAAAGTTCCTTGTGCCCCTTTTTCCATTCAGAGAATGATTTTATTATCTTTTTATCTTTGTTCGCCTAGTTTTTTTCTATAGTTGTTCTTTTTGTCTTAATTCTAGTTGCTTAGTTGTCCAGCCTTCTTGATTAGAAAGTTCCTTGTGCCACTTTTTTCGATTCAAAATGATTCGAATGATATTTGTTTGAATGAATTTATCTTAATTTATTCAATTTATTCCACATTAAAATAAACGATATGTCTTTCGACTTCTATTCCTTTGATTCTTGTTTGCAAAATCTGCTGACTTTGCACGTAATGGACTCGCGAAGTGATTTAAAAAAGAGAGGTGTTGACGTTATTTGACAAAGCAATCGGAAATAGTACCTGCGTATTTTAGCGCCATGCTTCGGAAAAGATGCCAATCAAAATCAGCAAGAAGAAATACTTCATTTGAAACGTAGGAAAAGAACCGATTGCATGCAGATAATCAGAGCCATGCACCCTTTGAACAGAACATCAAGAACAAGCGATAACATGGCAACAAGATAAAAAAAACCTGAACAAGAGAAGTGGATTTTGGGCCCATTCGATACCCAAGCAGAGAGCTGACACGGCTGTCAGATTCGAATTGCCCCAGCTGCATTGCCCCACCCTTGCAAACTTTTCGCGCTCTTCCAAATTAAACTCGCCGCAAGTTTTCGTGGGCAAATCGACGTCACTACACGGTAAGAAAAAAAACTAGGGAAAGTGGTATGCTTAGGGATACTAGCGCTTGTCCTCCCACTGCTATCCCTGGCTTTTTTTAAGTAGTATGCCTTGTGATGTATGTTTAAGTAGTATGTACTTAGTATGCGCTTTAAAGATGCTAAGTTGCATGCAAGCATTTAACTTAGTATGCCTTGAGACATCAAAGTCAAGCTAAGTGGTATCACATGGAATCTACCCAGCTTGCAATGCATGCACACTGGTATGCCTATTTTAGCATACCACTTAGCTTGAATGCTGCTATACATCGTGGGATGCTGAGCAAGCTACCCAGCTTGCGATGCATGCAGATTGGTATGCTTCGCATGGTTATGCCCCGTATTTTCCCGTTCGTTTTTTCCCGTGACATATTTTCCCGCCACGTTTTTTCCCGTGACATATTTTCCCAGTTTCTTTTTTTCCCGTTTCATATTTTCCCGTTTCTTTTTTTCCCGTAACTTTTTTTCCCAGTAACTTTATTTCCCGTAACATTTTTTCCCAGTAACTTTATTTCCCGTAACACTTTTTCCCAGTGATTTTTTCTCGTTTACTTTTGTGATCGGAAAAGTCTGTGTAGTTGGTAAACCACAATGCGGAATGTGCTCTAATAGCTGTCATTCATGTGTTGTGTTGAAGTCCATGCTGCCAAATGGTGTCGATGAGTTTCTTTCGGTCTGTCACTGGTCCATGGTGAGTTTGCAATTGCAGAAACCTTAACGCAATCCATCATACTTAACACACTAAATAACCGTGAAATCAGTTATGAACATGAATGCAAAACATCCACTGGTGTCACGTTTGGTGTGGCCGTCATCTGAGTTTGTCCAAGATGGTTAAGATAATTGCAGACAAACTTCCTTCCAGATGGCTATCGTGTTAAGAAATCTGGCCTTTTTTAAAAGAAATCTGTCAAGTGCCCTCGGGAAATAATTCTAATGGTGCTGTACAAACATTCAAACGATTAGTGATTGTTTTGCAAGTGTTGGACTTTGTGGAAATTGAAGATCCCGTCTGTTGACCGAGGTTCGATTCTGACCCTTTTGTGACGCTTTGTTGCAATCTGGCGAGTAAAAAGTAAAAAATTCAAGTTTCGGAGGCAATATTTAAATGAGTAAACCCGATGTGTGAAAAGAAATTCCGTCATTGCTATGCACAAGGGGCAGCTTCGTGGTTCGACCATTGTTGAGTGAGGATAGGGGATCTTCAAATATTAAAATTGTGGAATGGGGGAAACCTCCTTGGAGTTTTCGGGGAAAATGATTCTTTGGGAAACTTGTAACACTCCACTGGACCTTTCTGTCTTTTGATCACGTCAAAACCAATGAGAATTGATAGCCTATTGTTTCAGGCTCACTTGTACCAACTTCAATTACTTTCGGGGCTTGTGCCGACGGCATGACTTCTTGCTCTGGATCTCTGGCAATGTCTCAAAGCCCTTGGATCCGGGGTGATTCACTTGAAGCGATAGTTCTCTTATTTCAGGACCACTGAATTTGAGCTCCCTTTCACAAGGGTTTCACTTATGTCGCACACAGAGAAAAAATTGGCAACTTTATGCAGAAGTGCTCCGTTATTCTGTTCGCCCCAAATTCCAGATAGTCCTCGAGGAGAGCTTATATGAGACCCTTAGAAGGTTATAAGCATGCACCTGCAGTCACACACATACAGGTGGCTGCAGGAGGATGCTTTGCAGGCAAGGGACAATTTCTTGTTGAAAATTATGAGAGGCACAACTGACCGACAAAATCATATAGTATTCGTGTTTGCAGTGTTGATTGTTCTGAACCTTCTCATGATTTTGCTTAGCATGCCCTGAACACAATGAAGGCATGCTAACTACACGGAGGTTTCACAAAAATGCGATGGGAAAAAATGTAACGGGAAATAAAGTAACTGCGAAAAAAGTTACGGGAAATAAAGACACGGGAAAACATGATACGGGAAAGAAAGATACTCTGGGAAAATATGATACGGGAAAAAAAGATTCTAGGAAAAGAAGACTCGGGAAAAAACGTGGCGGGAAAAAATGCCACGGCAAAAAACAAACGGGGAAATACGGGACAAACACGGCTTCCCCGATCGTCGCCCTCTTGCTGCAAAATGACCTCTGTCTGATTGACACCTGGTGTATTCGTATGACCCGCAAGATGATGATCAACATTGAAAAGTGCAAGCCTATGTGCATTTCAATGACTTACAACCCCCTGCGGACATAAAACAAACTCCACATGGTATGGTAGCCCAGTCGTAGACGTTAAACCTTGCTAATGAACAATTGTCTGACCTCCAAAGGCGACCGCACATCCACAAATGTCGCCGTGTCAATGGTATGGCGTTAGATTTCATAACCTTCTGGCACTATTCGGTCGTCGTGAAGATCAAGGCCGGAAAAATCCTTTGTCCGCCCTCTCCTGAAGTGCGCCTGCAGTGTCTGGCATCACTTTAAAATTTGGGTGAAATTCACCTTCTCGAAGGTGTTCAGTCTAAAGCTGCCAGATTTACTTCCAATACCCATGACCGGCTCGTGTTTCCCTTGTCAAGAAAATCCTGCCAAACCTTTACGCGATCCCAGTCACGTTCATCGACTCTTATTATTTCACCACGTCATCAACGGTCATTCCGGCTCATTAATGCCTGAATATCATTGCAATTACCCTCTCAGATTCTATATCAGCAACAGTAAGGCTTTTCCAGGCCCTTCTGCAACTCAAACCCTCATTCCAGTTCCTTCTTCCCAAAACTGTTGCAAATTGGAACTTTTTTCCTGATAACGTGGCCCAGTCGCTCTTCCATTAGGTTTGTCAAGAATGTGAAATGTTTAACATTGGACGATTACTTGCGAGGCATTAATATTTGACTTTCTAAATTATTGATATTTGATTTCTTTGTAGTGTCTACTTTTTGTCTATATTTTTCATTGTTTCTTTTCACAATTTGCTATTTTCTCCACGAAACAATATATTTAATTGTGAAGCTAATAAAGATTGATTGATAATGTCCCGCGCAATTTGCAATGTCCCGCGCAATTGACCTGGATGGAAAATATGCGAACAGCCGTTTTTCCTCTTGCCACCACCGAGGATGCAAAAACCAAAAGATGAAAGATTTCGTTTTCTTGAACTGATGATGGGATGAGTTAAAGAAAAGTTATGCAGAAAACTGTAAATGCAGGTTTTTACAACCTGCGTTGTACAACCTGATTTTTACAGGTTTTTGAAGTCAGGGGTGTGATGAAGCTGCAAATGTCGGTAAATTTCCGGCATTTCTTTGAATTGATGCTTCTGGCAGCAGACAGCCGAGTGCCGAGTCCCTCTTGGTGAGCGAAGCAGTTTGCTCCTCAAAGGCTGTGTTTCGAAGTCAAGATTTACGTTATCTTTCCGCTTACGATGGCTTATGCCTCATTCGCTCCAAGCGAAATCGGGACGGAAAGAAGACTCGGATCCTTGATGTGTTGGGTGCCATGCTGACAGGTCTCCCAAATTTAAAGGGAAAAAGGGAACAAAGCAGTCACAT
The DNA here is from genome assembly GCA_030068105.1 of Sinentomon sp. SZTP_YWyxl. Lineage (NCBI taxonomy): Eukaryota > Metazoa > Arthropoda > Protura > Sinentomata > Sinentomidae > Sinentomon > Sinentomon sp. SZTP_YWyxl. The sequence goes on along the minus strand of JASGXE010010442.1, from coordinate 20,316 downwards.
GAAAGAAAGAAAATAACGGAGAGGCAAAAGGCCATTCCTGGTGGAATTCTTGTGGTTTCCCGCCCTCCATTCCTTTTATCTGGATGAACCAAACTGAGAACGGTCTTCGCACAAGGAAGTGGCGCATTTCCATGAATGATCTGCATTCTGGGTCTGTATTTCTGCTCTTCTTGCTGGCATTTGGATCATGGGCGTCGAAATCGGAAATTGGGGACGACGTCTAGCCTGAAAAGCAAAGCAATCAATTCGTATCTGCTCAGCTTATTGACTCTGTCTCCACTGTCCAATACCATTTCTATCTTTCGACGCTAACGGCCGATGCAGTTCGACACTCCGTGCTTTTTGTGTCTTCATCCTGCTTATGGATATCAGAAGGAGATCAACAGCGCAGTGGGAGTAGAAAAAATGCATATGGGACGCAGGGCAGGGATCCAGGGTTGCCGTTTTGGCTGCGTTGTTCTGGTAAAATGTTCAGGAATGAGCTCGATATCTTTTGTTGGAGCCATCCCTTGGCGCTTGGAAGGTGATGCAGCCACTGGATGCAGCAAAAGAAGATGCAAACAAAACCACAAGATTGTAAAAACATGAAACTGTGCCCACTTCCAGTGCACCCCCGTACCCATAACCTTTAAGAGGCAAGCAGCTCCAGTCTCTTTATGGTTTGAAACGGTATTGTTAAAAACCGAAACAAATCTCTGAGAAACCGCCACATGCATTTCTTTCCATTGGAGTAAAGAACCCACATGACCCCCCATAAACAAAACTCATAAATGTATCTCAGGTACGGCTCCTTGAACAAGGTAATAAGCAGTAAGTCCAACTTACAGCTTATTCCCATCTCTGAAGCCCAGTTACAGCTTACTACCGTTTCACGTTGAGGACTCTCTTTGCCACAGTTCAAGGTAAAAAGCAGTAAGTTATGTTTTTTGCCAATTACTGCGAAAATTTGCAGAATTTTTCAATGAGAATTGGACAGCACATTAACCTTTCAAATATCTATCAAATGAGACATTAACCGAAAAATTCGGATGAAAACTCCCGAAGATATGGCTGTAAAATGATGTTTTCATAAAAACGCATTTTTCTCGAAACATGAAAATCATGAGTTACTGTTTCTTTCCTTTTCACGACAGCATAAGCACATCGTCAGTGATCGTCCATCTTCTGCAGTGCCATCAGTTTTCACTTCATTCTTGTGTCGATAGAATCATTCTGGGGCGCTGTGACCTTTACCAGAGAAGCGATACGGTATACTTCGGTAGTTGCGTCAAATAGTCAGTCCCGACAAATTCTCAGGGGGGATTGTGAATTTGTCAGCAAATATCCAATCCCCCCTGATTATTTGTCAAAAATGAACCGTCAAATTCTCAATCCCTCCGACGAATTTACAATCCCCTGAAACATCGATGGTTTCTGATCTAAACCTACCCTGAGTATTTGCAGCAAATTTACAACCCCCCATGCGAATTTGTCGACAAATTCGCAGGGGGGATTGTAAATTTGCTGCAAATACTCAGGGTAGGTTGACAAATTCTCAGGGTGGATTGGAAATTTGTCGACAAATTCGTAGGGGGGTTGTAAATTATCCGACAAATTCGCAGGGGGGATTGTAAATTTGCAGCAAATACTCAGGGTTGGTTGGCAAATTCGCAAGGGGGATTGTAAATTTGCCGACAAATTCGCAGGGGGGATTGTAAATTTGCTGCAAAAACTCAGGGTAGGTTGACAAATTCTCAGGGGGGATTTGAAATTTGTCGACAAATTCGCAGGGGGATTGTAAATTTGCTGCAAATACTCAGGGTAGGTTGACAAATTCTCGGGGGGATTGGAAATTTTTCGACAAATTCGCAGGGGGGATTGTGAATTTGCTGCAAATACTCAGGGTAGGTTGAGAATTTGTTGACAAATTCGCAGGGGGGATTGTAAATTTGCTGCAAATACTCAGGGTAGGTTGACAAATTCTCAGGGGGTATTGGAAATTTGTCGACAAATTCGCAGGGGGGATTGTAAATTTGCTGCAAATACCCAGGGTAGGTTGACGAATTCTATATTTTTCTATATTTTGGGAATTTCCTCCTCTCAATATTATTTACAGACATGGTAGAAGGCACATGAGTTACAGAGTGCACACGGACAAAACAAAACAAAAGCTGCAGATGGCAAAACAACAGCATAATTGTTATAAAAATAACAAGACCATTTTGGTTCCGGCGATGGTTAAGAGCAAAACCATTCCAGGAGGGAGGAACGATTTAAAAACTAGGAACTAGTAACTAGGAAATAGTAACTAGGAACTAATAGGCAGATTTGAACAGAGGCTGTCTCTAATTCGTCCCTGCAGAATCGGAATATTCAGTGGCTGGTCAAACACCCTCGAAGGGAGAGAGTTCCACTTCGGAATGGTTCTGCCTAAGAATGAGTACATGCCGATGTCCTTTTTAAAGGCCTGAGAGCGGAGCTTGGAAATGTGGTCTTTAAGCGAGTAAAACGAAGGCAAGTCCAGATAACTCAGCAAGTTCCCCCATCCTCCAACGTTTCCAAGGATCAGGAAAAGGCACGTTAATCTTGTTATCTCCCTCCTTGCTTGAAGAGAGTCCCACCCCAGGGAAAAAAGGAGAGTCCCATTCTCAGGGGGATTGGAAATTTGTCGACAAATTCGCAGGGGGATTGTAAATTTGCTGCAAATACTCAGGGTAGGTTGACAAATTCGCAGGGGGGATTGCAAATTTGCCGACAAATTCGCAGGGGGGATTGTAAATTTGCTGCAAATACTCAGGGTAGGTTGAGATCAGAAACCATCAATGTTTCAGGGGATTGTATATTTGTCGGAGGGATTGAGAATTTGACGGTTCATTTTTGACAAATAATCAGGGGGGGTTGGATATTTGCTGACAAATTCACAATCCCCCATGAGAATTTGTCGGGACTGACTATTTGACGCAACACCGGCGCAATCTACGGCGCGGCTGACGACCGACGATGCCGGAAGCGACAATCAAAGGGTCAGCATGCAGGACACCATCATAGCTCATAGCGTGTGGTCTAGCCAAGCCGACAAAACCCTACATGCGATCTTCCGGTTCGACCTTCGGTTACTCCCAATACAACGTGAAACAATGAGCGGGTTCACGCACTGTCTTTGGTTGGACTACATATATTGCGATCTTTCGAACCATGCCAGCTCGATGAGGTCAAGCATGGATCGATGTCAGCTGGTGGGCGGCATTGATGGTCGAAAGGAACTCGCGCAACGGCGGTTCCTGCCCTGCCAGGAGAAACAGATGAAAATGTTTTCTTTGTGAGGATTGTGGGGATTCTTTGACATAATTTGACTGCGGATCCGAAAAATCATTCGTTAATCATTGTGTCATCGCTTTGTATGGAACCACCAATATGCAGCAAATTGAATTAACACACATCCTGGCAACTTCATCTTAATTATTTTTTTCTGTAACCGCTTTGTAAATCCCACAAGCAGAATTGACTCCACCAAGCATGCAAATTCGTCACAACTGCAACAGCAGTTTGATAGCAACTGTTTCTGTTTGGTTCTGTTCTGTGTCATTATTGCGCTTTTTTGTGTAATAATGAATTTAAGCAAGCAATCTAGCTGGTTAGTTTTTTTTATAAAAACCTCAATTTATTTTTTTGCATGTTCGAACTGCTGAAATGATTCATCAAAATATTTCATTTCAGCGTTTGAGCGCAGAACATCGAGACGATAGTGAGAGCCTTTTCTCGAATGGATGCGATATGACCACCATATTGGTTGTTTTTTTTTGCGATGTGTTAGGGTGCCAATTTGGAGCGTCATCAGGGAATAGCCTCATTCAAAAAACCAAATTCCTGCGCCTCGCCAAGCATCTTTTGTGTGCGAAACTTTTTCTCTGAGATTTTGAACATCCTCTCGGCATCGCATCGGTCGCATATCACGATAACACCACTTATGCATTTTACCGCAACTTTCAGTGCTCTTGTTTTTGCGGTGTTTTTACGTGCTGTCCTCATAATTGGAGTGAAAGTTAAAACATTGCAGTTTTCTTTTTGAATTGGCTTTTTCGTATGTGTCTTTTGTCAGCATGAGTTGACAGTCATGCGGCGAGAGTAGCGCTGCTTGAACCTTGTCGCAGATCTTGGAGTCACAACAAGGAGAACAGTAATTTTTCCCCAGATTATTTTCGTAGTCCACCTATATTCCTTGATTTTGCGGTAGTTTTAGGTTTTGACCTCATATTTTCTTTTGCGAGCATGACCTGACAGTCATGCGGTGAGAGTTGCACTGCTTGAATCTTGTTGCAGATCTTGCGGAGTCACAACAACAGAACAGTTATTTTTCCTCAGATTCTTTTCGCAGTATTACTATATCCCTTGCTTTTACTATGATTTTAGGTGTTGTCCTCATATTTTCTTTAGGCAGCTTAAGCAGACAGCCATGCTGCGAGAGCTGCGCTGCTTGAAGCTTGTTCCAGATCTTGGAATCGCAAAAAGGAGAAAGGTAATTTTCCCACATTTTCTTGTAGTCCAACTATATATCCCTTGTTTTTGCGGTAGTTTTGCGTGCTGTCCTATCGTGTTTGGAGTGAAGGTTTTTCATTGTATATATTTCGGGTTTGTTTTTGAACTGGTTTTTGAGTATGCTTCTTCTTCTTTTGCCAGCATGAGCTGACAATCATGTGGCGAGAGTTCCGCGTCTTAAACCTTGTGGCAGATGTTGCAGTCGCAACAAGGTGTCCTCCAGTCGCAACAAGGTTGTCCTCATGTTTGGAGTGAAGGTTTTCATAACGTCCCATCCGACCAAGGGATGTCTTAGGTCACGCATCGACAACTTGCAATATTGTTGCCATGTTATGATCCATGTTTATAACATCTTCTACAGAATTCGTCATCGACGTGGGTCTCAAACCCTGCGGTCTTTCGAATCTTGAGATGACATACGCGTTCTCCACCTGCTCAGACACCTCGCTGAGCAATGCTACGCTGAGCAATGCTCCAATTTTGCTGCGATTTAAAAAATTGTGCCCATGCGATATGCAAAATCTGTTTCACAAATGAGTAGCATGCATGCTTTGGGTCCATGATTAACATGTCAATCTGATGGCCGGACGGAATGTCTCCGAAGATTCAAACTAGATCATTCATGGTCAATGATTTCTTGATTCTAGTCTTAAAATCTTCAAATAATTTCACACGAGCATTGCTGGTGGTTGGTTGACAGATGGGCCCATGGTGTTGATATTCCAAACTTTCATTAAAAATGTCCAATTTTCTCGCAAAATGTTATTTGTGACAGATATTCACAGACATTTTTTCATTCTGTCCCTGCAAAGATCTGTTTCTCGTGACCGAAATTGTGAGGAACTTTGAAATGGGCAGCTTGTATAAGGGCACGACGTCTTGTGTACAATGCAAAAGCGACATCTTCTTCATATGATATTACTGGAGTCAGAGGAATCTTAGAAGAACGCATCAAAGATTACGGAAAAGGTGAAGAATGGGACTTTATTTTCATACCAAGAAAATATCATTCCATGAAAATGATATGATATTTCTGTGATCATGCATTAAAAAAGTGCACCTACTTTTTGAACTCCCCTCGGAAAAGAGCTGGAAATGACACGAGTAGTGGCTCAACAATCAATCAACCGTGCATTCAGTTGCAGTCTGATGACTCGGGTGTTGTGGGTTTTGACTTGCTCGTTGTACACCAATTATTTTGATTGATTACGAAGTATTATCAGAATGTCGGTGTTTTGCCTTTTGGTTTTTTGATTGCTGCTGCTTGATCAGCAACCTCAGAACCTCGTTCTGACTGGTTGATAAATAAAGAAAACGAACCTTTATTTTTCAAAGAATCCAAAGCCAACATTTTTTTTCTCGATTGAACAAATAAGTTGATGATGGTGACTTGTGGTTGTGTGCGAGAATTTCGACCAAGCGAGCGAGCAACAGACCGACCGATCATCGGATCCACCATTCTCTGCACTCCCATAAACAGGCCTAACAGGATTTTCAGTCTGAGCCACGACAGAATCGCGAGATCACCCCAGTTTTCAGAAATCAAGAAAAATTGATACGTAAGCAAGTACCTTATGAAACTCATCACAACACCGCTGCATTGATAATTTCGCGTCAAACCGCTCGTGAGGTTGCTGGTTTTTGAAACCCTTTTGTGAGCCGTTTTTGTTCATTTATGCGCCGTTTCACTCGCATTCGCTTATTCAGCTGGCTGAGGTGAGAAGAAGAATGATGATTCCGCAGTTACGCGCTCGGCGGAGAAATACTTCTCACAGATCTTTGCTCAGACTTGTTTTCCATTCTGACGGAGAAAAATGTCTGAAACCCAGATTTCAGACGCAGACGACCAACCAAACCTACCACCGAACAGCTTCCTGCCCAGTCCATTTTAACTCGTTTTTCTCATCTTCTTTCTCATTTGCCATCATGGCAGGTAGATGACAGCCGTACGAATGGTTGTTCTTCACGAACCTTGTTGCTAAACCCAGGACTCACAAAAATATTTAAGGAGAACATCCCCCATGTATGTTTCGTTGCCCATTTCCACCCTCCATGCAACTGAAATAACGTATAGATCTGTATTTTTACGGCACAGGAATGCCAACCCACAGTTTTCCCGGAGATAATAGCATGCTCTGTTTTATGGGACTTTTGTCTTGTGATATGTGGCATGCTTCTCTTTTAGTGTAACGTGTCCATCCTCTTGTGGACCTGCAACTAGGTGTTCCTTCTTGTATTACCCAGCGTTCTGCTGCGCAAATGACCTCCTTCTTTCCATCCCTTCTGAGGAATGACGGATGGTTGCTCTTTCTCGATTATCATTTACTCTAGTAAATCCACCACCACAAACCACATCATTCTCTGGGTGGTTCATTTTTGCTTGGGTAGGTAACCTCAGTAATTCATCAGCTTCCCCCGTGTTGGTGATCATATTTGCTGGTGCAGGGTTTCGAACATACCTTCTGCCGAAGTTGAACCTTAGACTTTGATGTCCAAATTGCCGAGATGACTCTTATTACCTACGGACTGCAATTGAAAAATAACATGGACGAACACCTCACACGAATAGGTACTTCAGCTAATCGCCCACCGCTTTGATGATTTCGTTTGGCGTATGTACAGTTTTTTCAACCTCGCCGCGGGTCCCTTTGGTAGAAGTAGGGTTGCATATCTACGAAGTACCTATCTACTGGTTCTGCGATAGGGGCAATAACGATTTCATTCAATTGCCGAAATGACGCTTGTTAGCCGGACTAAGAAAAACTTACACGAGTAGGTATTTCAGCGCAGCGCCCTCGGCCTTGACGATTTCTTCGTTGTGTTGTACTCGATGGTGCCGTTTTTACACCTTTCTCTGCGCGGTTGGAAGGGTTTCGCTTGCTCAGAGTAGACGACTCATCCCTCTACGCCATCGTTTGTTGCATCCCTTTTTAACGTCGATCCCATGCAAATCGAAAACACAGCGCTCGCATTTTTCGCACAAGTTTTTGCGCGCTGTCACTCCGCGCGGATTGTGCGCGCAGATTTCTGCGTTACGTCTGCAAATGTTTTTGTTCGCTGTCCTGAAATTCTTCTTTAAAATCGATCTGAAGGATGATGTTCACCGAAGCTAGTTATCCCTCCATCCTGAAGGTTTGTGATACTGCTTCTGCTGGTGCTTCTGCTGCTGCGTTTCTTATAGTTTTCCAACCCCAATGAAGAACCGAGATCGACAACGACGACTTAGATGAGAGCAGCAAACAACACGCTGTTCTCCACCGAAAACGTTTTGCTAAAAAGGCTAAAGAGAGGTATATGATGGCGATGATCACCCTCGAGCCGTTCTTTCAAACTGACACTTGAGGATTATTTGCCATCCTTTGATCGATATGGGTGATGTTTTTTTCAGGTGAGTTACAAGAGCACGCTGCTAATTTCATAAAGCGAGTTCCCTAACCATACCGCTCAGATGATTTAGCATGGCGCTTGAGGGTGTCGTTTTTCTCGAAAGTCACACGAAACCACATTTGCGCCTATTTCATTCACTTTTTTGGCACTCATGATTATTTATTTTACAATACGCGCAGATATCTGCTTTACGTCTGCGCATGTAACGCAGATATCTGCCGTCCCTTTTTAGTATTTGATACTGATGGGGGATGTTTTTTTTTCAGGTGCGGTACAAGAGAATCATGCCCAATTTTTAGGCAAGCTCCCTCACCATACCGCTTAGATGATTCAGTTGGGCGCTTGAGGGTGCGAAAAGATTTTTCCAAATGTGCAAAACGCCATTTTTCGCGCAGGTTTTTGCGCATAAGTCTGGGCGCAGTTTTGCGCGCTGTCACGCGGCACAGATTTTTCGCGCAGGTTCCTTCGTTTGTCGTGCTCATGTTTTTGTTTTTTTGTGCGGTTTTTTGTGCGCTTTCCCTTTTTCCGCCTTCTGATATCTACTCTGAGAAAGAAATATCAGGTCTTTGGTTATTGTGTTATACGAAGCCATGAAATTGGGATGCGTTAAGGACGATTTTGGAAGGGAGTTGGACGCTTATGAGAGGGACCTGCTTGCGACATATCTGTGATTTTTCAAGCTCATAACACAAAAGCATCTGTTAAATTTGACTGTTTTATGAAATGAGGTATTTCGAATCACATGAGTTCAAGCAAGTTGTCGAAACATGGTGATACAATGTAAATCAAATCTCAGTATTTTTAATGCTGATACAGCCAATAATTTTATACCATTGAAATCGTCAGTAATTTTCCAACAACAGTAAAAGTGTCTATAGCAATTTTACTTCTTTCATCAGAAAGTTCTTTTCCTGACTTTCAACGGTGAATTTGCTAGCGCAACAGTAAAAAAATTCACTGTAATATGGGGAATCAATCCTGAGTAAAAATACTACAGATAGGAGGAGGTTTCTTGATGAAACCCATGGAAAAATTGGATGGTTTACAGTTATTTTGTGTGTGAGACTGCATTAATTTTACTGTGACTTTATAATGAATCTCCGCAGTCGATTATCGGTAAATATACTTATGATAGACTGGAGAAATGGAAATTCATAAAAACATTCAGAGCAAAGTTACTGTGGTAGTTGTCGAAACATGGTGATTAATTTATTGCAATGTAAAACAAATCTCAGTTAATGCCGATACATATATAGCCAATAATTTTATACAACTGAAATCGTCAGTGATTTTCCAACGGTAAAAGTGTCTATAGCAATTTTACTTCTTTCATCAGCAAGTTCTTTTTTCCTGACTTTCAACAGTGAATTTGATAGCACAACAACAAAAAATTCACTGTAATATGGGGAATCAATCCTGAGTAAAAATGCTACAGATAGGAGGAGGTCTCTTGATGAACCCATGGAACAAAATTGGATGGTTTACAGTTATTTTGTGTGCGAGACTGCATTAATTTTACTATATGCCGTTATCATTAATCTCCGCAGTCGATTATTAGTAAATTTACTGATGATAGTCTGGAGAAATGGCAATTCATAAAAAGATTCATTGCAAAGTTACTGTGGTAAGGTATAGAGAATTCAATGGTAGGTAATTATTGATTCTAGAATCCGTAAACGCTTTGCCGTGTTTGAGAACGGATCCTCGAAACGAAAGGTTACGTGCGCGACGACCATGAAAATTGTAAATCTGGAATCCTTATTCTATCCAGAGGTGACCATACAGGGTGTACCAAACTTTCAACGCAGAAGCGTTCACAAAAAAATTCAAACAGAAGATGCGCTAAAGGCGGCTGAAAAATTGAAGTTATGTGTTTTTCATTCATTTTGTTGCGTTTATCGCATTTACCTTGTTTTCCACTCTCACTGGGCTATCGTTATCTAGTATTGTGTTTAGTGAAGCAGGGAGTTGTCAAATTTTTGCCGAAAATCTTTATTTCATAGATTTCAGCATTTCCAATAGGTGCTGGAGAATGAGGCGGGCTTGGAGTGTCGGGGAATGAGGGAGCACACCGCAACGCTCTTGACTTGAAATGCATCTTTAGCAGCAGTGTTGGTTCTGACCCCGAAAACGTGACTGAGCCAGCAAACAGAGTTTCACTTTTCGTTTAGGCATATTTCACTTCCAAAAGTAGTATTTTTTTACAAAATGTCTGCAATTTTTCGGTTAAAAACTGAAAAAAGTGAAAACCTGTCTCAAAACCGTTTCACTTTTTGTCATTTTTCACTTTTCTTACAGGTTTATTGATGGCCTGCCTTCAAATATTGCTGGGTCAAACCACGTCTTGTTGCATGTTTTGAGTCATAGTTTTTTTTTAAATTTCGAAATCATTTTAAGATATTTTCGTATTTGTTTGCAATGAAACCTTAACCCAACGAGCTCCATCATCCATCATTTGCAATTATGAGCTGACGGCTGTGCGGCCCGTAGCTCGGCTTCAACCATGTTGCACACGCTGGGCTCGATACGGAAGCTATACCCCATAATCATAACCCAACTCCGCTCTGCATTCAACGGAAACGGACAACTGATCAATTTGTCCGTGTTTTCTGGCAGCTTTGATCCCACACACAAACAGAAAAGCGACATCCGGGTTTTGCCACATCGTAATGCTGCGAAGGTCACTCGAAAAGTTTTGAGGCTCAGAAACTGGAAATATATTTGGTAATTAGATCACAAATTTTCAAAGAAGTACCCTCCAAGATTTACGCTCTGTTTCAATCTGACTTTCTGCAAGTCAAAATCCTCACGCCAGTCGCTTTTCTACAGGGTGTCAAAATAAGATCTGATGGCAACATAAATCTCCTCTTCTGTTGAAAATTGACTACCTCGCGAATGTTTTTTTTTTAGATTGAAGAAGAGCCAGAAGTCACACAGCCAAATCAGGTGAATACGGTGGATGATCAATGACAATCACATTGTTTTACCGCAAAAATTCAACCGTTACCTTTGCTTTATGCGACGAGGTGTTGTCGCAGTAGTGCCCTCAGTTGAAGAGCAGCAATGATTTCTGGCTGGCATTTTGTAGTGTACAAAATCGCTTCAACTGTTGTTTGTTCTTCCAACTTAATTGCCTTAACCAGACCGGTATTTCTGAAAAATTTTGTGCACATTACGTTTTTCTTTGCACGCGGTTTCTTCGGTGTCATCGGTGTTAGGTCATTTTCGTGGATCCACAGCCGTCTTTGCTGGCATGTTGGGACGTCGTAAAATGGGATGTGTGACTCAGCGCCTGTGGCAATTCTTGAAATGATGCGATTGCCGCCCTCCTCGGCCATTCCCAGAGTTTGCTGGCTGCTTCGTTCTCGCTCAGCCTATTGGAACTGCGTTGACTTTTGCGGCACCCTACGACAAACGCCTTTCTTCATGTGCACGTCCTCAAGGAGGATTTTTGTCACTGCTGGAGATCCAATCCCAAATAATTTCTCAATCATTGCAAACGTGTATTTAGGATCATCCGTTTCCGTACGTTTCACTGCAGCAACACTTTCCTCGGAAACAGCTGTTCTGAGACACCCTGTACGTCCTTCATCAGAAAGAGAATCACGCCGCTTTTTAAATTATGTAGATGGTTGCTCGAGAAGGCCTCTCTCCGCCGAAAGTAAAGTCCAGTCTTTCTTTGCACTGAACAACATTTAAACCACACTTAAATCGCAGTAAAGCAATGTCCAAATTGTTCTGAACTAGCAAGCTCAATTTCAAAGCTACAAAATGGAATGAAGAAAATGTTTTTACTGTGACAGTACAAAAGACTGATGGCAAATTTGCTGTTCCAAAGATCTTGAAAAACATCAAAGTTCGAAACCCCAACAAGACCCGGTTTCTCAGTAAACACACTTCCACACATCTTAAATACTTTCAGAGTGACCTTTGTATTTCGCAAAAAACCTTGCCAAGATGTATACAGGTTGTCCGGTAAAAGTGTTGATATAACCACAAGATGATGGTCCTTATGCCCGTCCGAAACGAACTGGTTCAGTTACAAAATGTGCTCCGACCCTCCATTCCATTTGGGCCCCCAGAATATCCAAAATGCCCTTTTGTGGGAGCTCTGCAGGATTGATTCTGGCATCCGTAAAGTTCGCAATTTTTGGGAGTATAGGTTCTCCTCAGCATTCTCTATCGAAAATATTAAGTAGTCGAATACACTCTAATTGCTCAATTTCGAGATGGGCTCCCAAAGAACCCCAGTTAAATTGATAGAAATAACATTTGGGCTATTTTTCAGTGATATCTTATTTTCAGTGTTTTGGGTGCCCAGCAACAGAAATGCGTTCCCCTTGCATGTTGTGGCTACCGCATTCCGTTGTTATTGATTAGCTAAAAACTGGGGCAAAGGGGTATTGCACCTCTCGTGGGAGCACCAAAAACGGTTAAATGTGGATTTTAGTGGCATATATTGTATTCGGTTGAGAAATACACTTTTTATCACAACTCATTCAATCAATCGGCAAAAGCGGAATGCATGCAGTCCATGATCACGTGACACAAACACATTCCTGCTGCTTGGCAACCAAAATACTGAAAATCATTCGGGCCCCAATTTCCAGCTATGATCTCCCACAAGTTTAATTAAAGGATGGAAATTCCATTGGGCAATTTTTCTGCACCGTCAGATTTTCAGTTTCAGATTTTCAGGTGCAAGGCAACGGAAATGTGATTGCCTCGCGTGATCACGGATTGAATGCATACCGCTATTTCCGATCGACAGAAAAGTGGTGATAAATATGGGTAAATTATGGGTAAATAAATATGGGTACGTGGGTATTCCTCCATCCGGCGCAATGCACTAAATAAATTCACGAATTCAGACATTTTTGGTCCCCCGGCGGGAAGTGCAAATCCCTTTTGCACCTAATTTTTTTTAGCTAATCCACAGCCGAATTTCGTAGCCCATTATCATACAAGGAGAACATATTTCATATGCTTGATACCCAAAACACTGAAAATAAGACAAAGCTGAAAAAGAGCCAAATGGTATTTCCGTCCATTAAATTTGGAGAATTTTTGGGAGTCAAAAATTACATGTACTCTCGGGCCCGCAATGTTAATCAAATGGGGGTATCCCCACCCCGCCCATCCCACACGGGGGCCTCCCCACCGCCCACAGCTCGCCGGTCCGCAATGTAAATCAAGCGGTGTTTCTCGGGCCCGCGATGTACGGTGCGTTCCAGAAATGTGCGAACTATTCGTGCTAACTATTATCTATTGGCCGCAGTGGAAACAGCGCTGGAAATATTAAAGCCACGCAGGTTGATGAGCGCGTGTGAAGTTATCCGGGGAGCACGCCCCGGCCGCCGAGACCCCCGCCCTTCAGCGCCAAAGCTGTGTGACGCAATCAAAGGCGCAATCAACGCGAGCTTCGAGCAACCCGCACAATCCTTCAGCCTGCGACAAAAGGATCAGGGGAGCGCGCCCGGCCGCCGCGGTCGAACCCTTGCGCGCCAATCCCATGTGCCGCAATGAGAGAGCCAATAATTGCGCAATCAACGCGATCATCGAGCGATCAGGAGAATCCTTCCGCTAGCGTTGTCCGCCCTGGGGTTTGCCCAGTGTCGCGAGAGACCATCGCCGTAAAACCTCATGGTTCGCCACAGCACATTTGAACTGCAGGACTCGAGAAATCATCAGATTCAAACCGGCGAATGCTTGCCCAAAGAACTTTACTTGCGAATGCGACCAGGGAGCTGACGATGCTGATCAATCTGCGGACACCTTGTACATAGCGAGGTAACAAAATTTGACTCGGGATTTTGCAAATCGCACGGAGCCATGAGGCGGCATCAGAGAAATGAAGGATTAAACAGGTGTGATTTCCATGTCTCTTGTACTGAGCCCCCAGAAATCTCAGTCAATTAAAAGATGTCATTCTGAGCGAATGCGAGTTGAAAAACGTATCACAAGGCCAGAACTGAAAAAGGGATCTGCACCAGATTAGGAGTCGAAAAGCATGGCCACAATTGCAAGAATAGACAGAAAACCTTATGAACTCACATTTTTATCACTTGGCCTGAACTGTCCAGATATGGCACTGCCAATTATGGGTTCTCTGTAGGAAAAAATTCGCACTTTTTCTCACCGTCGTTTTTGTGGACCGCTGCGAGAGCGAAGGGCCACATGTTAAATGAATACCCGCAGAGAATAGAGTGAAAAGAACGATTTTCGATAAAATGTATTAAACGGTTGTATCTCGCGTCCGTGGGTAAAAGATTAAGACTGCCTACCCTGTTTAATAAAAGATAACCCCCCTTGCACAGCGAAGCTCAGGTCAGTACCCATATGGGTTATCCCGCTTGTGCCATTCGGTTGATATTTACCTACCATCGCCGCCGTCTGTGCTTTTCGAGTGGACTCGCATTCCATGAAGATTTTGCGCCACAAAAGGAAAAAGGGGCACTGATAAAGAGATTTTGCATGCTTCAACATGTTGTGGGGATACCTGTGGGTAAATTTTTCGCGATTCGCAATGTTGCCTGCGGCGGCCTCAAAATTGAAGCACAAGTTAAAATTGATTTCCCAATTGGAGTTCAGAGCAAAAGGAAGTGGGTGAAATTAACCGCAAAGAATATCAAAGCAATTGCACACAATCTGTTGAATGTGGGTATGCACAGAGATATTGGTGACTTTACCGGCGGCAGTTGAATTTTCTATGGCGGATGCAGTGAGCTCATTTTATGAATGTTATTTTGACGTGTCAAATGCCAACGCACACACACCGACAGAAACGCAGACTGGGCCTTGCATTCCTATAGAAAAAAGCTCCTCAGCACCAACCCATATGTGAGGAACTGTCCGTTCGCGATTTTCTTCGACACGCAGCTCATTAGGTGAACTGAGTTATTCATGGAAAATGTGAACTTCTTCATTTGCAATGTCAACCGCGGCCATCGTCCTGCTCAGAATTACACCTCATTGAGATTTGTGATCCATACATAGCCATCATGGACACCGGCACCCATAGTCAGTTCAAATATTCAGATGCGGGTACAGGCATGCGACTCCTTAGTACTTGATAATCCAGATGAAAAAGAAAAAAAAGCGAATTTCGGGGATGCACCAAAGTTCATGTGTCAAATGTTGCATAGGCATAGCTTCACGTTCGTGGCATGGCGATGAAGGCGGCGTCACTTATGCATCAACACAGGATGTCCAAAATTATGAGAAGCAAAAATATATCAACGTTGAAACGCAAAAAAGGCAAAACACTTAAATATTTAAGATTTGGAACAATGAAAACAAAAAATAAAACACTGAAATGGAAAACCAAATGAAACAAAACAACCAAATCAATAAAATTAACAATCCAAAGCACACAAAATCGAATTAATTGAGGCAAAACCATCAAAACGAAATAAAACAATGATTTGTGACGTTTTTGGCACTGTCATGAAGGGAGGCGCCGCTTTGACAAAGACATTAAAACGAACGCGACGAAAATATTTCAACTTTGAAATGCAAAAACGGCAAATCAATTAAAGTAATTTAAAAATTTAGACCAATGAAAAAAATAAAACTTTAAAACAAAAAACAAACAAAACAAATAAATCAAAACATCCACATCAATTAATTAAATCAAAACCATAAATCTAATAAATTAAGGAAAAACCATCAAAACAAAACAAACAAAACAATGATTTTGCGTCTTAGAAACCCCATTTTCGTTCATTTCAACCAAAGATGATCGATCACTGAAACATCGAGCCCTTGGACTAGGGTCCACAGATGATTGAATAACAAAAGCGTGTTTCGCAATCAACACTTCACTTCCATTAACACACGCTGCACACCATTGGAATGTGACAGTCACGGTCCGGCCTTTACTTCATTTGCACTTCAGCCGCGTTTATAAGAAATGAAACGAACGCGACAGAAATATTTCAACGTTAAAATGCAAAAACGGCCAAACGAATAATGTAATTTGAAATTTAAATCAATCAATATGAAAATAAAACGAGAAAACAGATGACACAATTAAATCAAAACAACCAAACGTTTCACCACTCAAAACATTTAAATAAAAAATGACTCATTCAAGGCAAAAACATCAAAACAAAACAAACGAACCAATGAGTTGTGTCTTAAAAACCCCATTTTCGTTCATTCATGATCGAACACTGAAATATCGAACTGCGGAAGACCATGGTCCACAGACGATGGAACGAATATCGTGAGTTGCGCAACACGACATCCCGACCATTCGCATCACACTATAACAATCTGACAGCTACGGTCCGGTCTTTCAACTTCCATTTGTACCTCAGAACACACACGCCAGCTGCATACTTGGCAGATAAAGCACTGATTGGATGCTCAACGTCTTAATCCAAGCCAACCTTAAATATCCAAATTTACATCACCAACCGCACATGAGCCAAATTCTGAGTCCACTGTTCTTCCAATAAACCAACCGATATCTTGCTGCGATGCTATGGTTATCATTCAAAAACTGCGAGAAACACCCGATCAAACTCACGTCGCAATCCTCGTTTTCGGACAGTGCATATCTTCGCCAGTCTTCGCGTGGGTCATCACGATCCAGATCAAGCCAAGAATTTTTATTCTCCGCCCACGCATCAACAAATTCGGATTGTGGTGACCAGGGCTTAAATCCGAGGGGGGAAGGGAGGGAAATTCCCCTCCACTGAAAAGTGCTTCCCTCCCAGTGTTTTTCGTTTTTTTGTCGCCGGGGGGGAAGCCAATGTTCCCCTCCACTGGACTCTCCTTCGGCAATTTATTGTTTTTCTCCGCTCTTTTTTCACGAAGGGTTTCTGCAATCTTTTTATTTTTCAGCCTGTTTCAGAGCCAGACAGCCATGCACTCACCAACGTCACCTTCAATCATTTTTGGAAGATTTGAGATTAGCATGTCTGGATGCCCTGTCCTGAATTATGATTTTGTTTGAGGGCCATCTGTATGGATGTGTTTGTTTTTCCACTTCCAAAAGGGAAGAGAAGAGAAAAGGAAAAAAGTGTGTGTGAGCAACATGAGCTGCACCTGCACACACTCACCAAACTCACCACGCAGAGTCCATCCGGCATCCATGCCACGCGCCACGCCACACCATAGATCCCGACACCCCACACCACACATCACGACGATCAACGATCCACCCAAATCACACCCAATCTCCAAAAAAGACAAACTATTGAATGTATTTCTCTGCATTTCAAAAAATTTCGTCAAATGCAAATCATGGACCGTGTTCCGCAGAAAAAGCGACAAAAATGTTTGGCTATGGCCAAGGACATTTGGGGTTCCCTGTATTCCAGTACTCCTGTATACAGTATACGCGATCTCATCTCCGAACATTGGCGATAGGTTTTCGCCGCAGCGATTACGCGAAAAGGCGAATCTGCCGCCTGTTTTTATCGAGGATATTGTTGTTAAAAAATATTGAAAAAATAATCATCAATAAAAATTGCTTTTCAATGAGTGTGCAGGGTGTTCGGTAGGTCGAGAGTTCGAGTGCGAAAGGTTTGTCGAAGAAGGCAAACCTGTCAAACCTGCTGGTGCTGCAGCAGCAATTTTTATCTTCTCTGCAGCGCACCTCTTTGGAGTTTCAGGCCTCTTCCAGGCCAAAACCTGCCCTTTGAGTTCACGTGAACATCACCAAGTTCAAGAGAATTTATTTTTCCCAATGCAACAAGAAAACGACCCATTAACACCCGAATGTGTCTCACCCACCAGCAACACAGAAGGTTAGGCTTTGGAATACCTGAACACATGTGGACGATGGAAGAATTACCTAAGTAACTTTCTTGGGTAACAGTTCGGAATACCTACCGACATTGAACTGAACGAGTTATCACCATTGCTCTCTGATATACTAAAAGCTAACTAAACCTAACCTAACCTGACCCAACCCAACCTAACCTGTCCAAACACATCTATCCTAACCTATCCTACCCTACCTATATCGTCCTCATCTCCCTATCCTATTTTAGTTGCTTGAGCGTGCATGAAAACTCGTCCAGTTCAGCTTTTTTCAGATGTCGGCAGGTATTCCGAACTGCAACCCTTTCTTGATCTCATCAGCTAAATTCGATCAGTTTAGGGAAAGCTGCAAGACACAAGAAAAGGAGTTGAAATGATGGACGAAGTTCTTCATGTCGCGTGCCAATTTCAACTGGTTCGGAATCAATAAGAGCATGCGTCAGGGAATACGTACATTTATCCCAACACCTTTGCAGGTCTCGACAAATGAACCGGTTAGGAGTCTATTTTTTGGCGTATCACTGCCTGAAAAGGGTCCAGGATCAAACACTGAGCCAGGAAAAAAGAACAGAGTTGGCCTGCCTTTTTTATTCCCAAAAGAACTGAATTTTGCGTTGTTTTTTTATTCCAGATCGTTCTTGCGGGAAGCTGCCCTTTTGTGGCCCCACAATTGATGCACCTCGAATTTGCGAACTAGAATGATGAATTATTCCATCCCAAACGTGATCAAGGGCTCGGATGTTTTGCCATGAGAGCAGTTGTTTTTGCCAACAAAGTGTTTTATTTGAATTTGTTTGTGGAACTTTGTTGGCTTTGTTCATCGTCACGGAATTCTGGATTGCAATGCGTGAGGTTGGTGCTGCGGCAATTATTGTCCTGAAATTCAGGTTCGGGTCGGAATAAAAATCAGGTTAGCGGGGTTCAGGTCGGTTCGACAGGTTTAGATTTCTGGGCAAAGTTTTGGAGCGTTTTTGAATTTGAAGCGATTTGACGCGATTTTTGCAGCGAGCGTTAAATCCTACTGTCAGGTTGAATTGCTTTTGAAGGCTCTTTTTCGGTCCTTTCACGTTGAATTTGGTGCACTACAGCGATTTTTACATCGAATGGCAAGGGATTGAGGAACCACAATCGCAAATGTGCTTCCAACTTTTGCTGCACCATGTACGTTTTCTACTCCTCGCAAATTGCACTCTGATGTGCCATTGACCCGGATTGCGAAAAAAGCGAAAAAGCATGCAAAATCAAAACGAATCAAGCCTGATATGACCGGCAATGTTCACCGATAAGATCGCCCGTACTGTATTGATTTTTACAAATGACACTGTGTGGTTGCAATGAGTGAAAAATCTGATGTGGAAAAATTCCATAAATTCTACTGTTTTTTCAAAAATAAGGCATTTTGAGCACCATTTTACGTTCCCTTTTTTCAAAAATTTTTCCCTTCGGGGAAAAATCTGATGTGGAAAAATTCCATAAATTCCATTGTTTTTTCAAAAATAAGGCATTTTGAGCACCATTTTACGTTCCCTTTTTTCAAAAATTTTTCCCCTTCGGGGAGGGGGACACCCCCTCCCCGAGCCCCTCCCCCGGCGTTGCGCTTCGCGCAACGCTTCCTCGGGAACGACATTACAATCTTGCCGCCTTGTCTTCCCCCCACTGAAAAAAGTTGGATTTTAGCACTGGTGGTGACGCACACTGATGGTGAACTCTGGTGCCATGGCTGCAGCTGACTCAGCTATTGCGAAAAGCTGCGGCTCTTAACCCGGTTTTGAGCATGGCCGTTGAGATCCCCCCTCCACCAATACCCACAATGTAGCCCAATTATAAAATGCAATAAACTCTCCCCAACTCACGGAGAGATGATACCAATAATATGGTTGTGCCCTTCTTCCAGAGGTTGATGTTCAACAAATCGCAGCATGCGATCTCTAACCATCTCTCCCTCTCGCACTCACATTCACTCACTCCCTCTCACTTCCTCTCTTTCCCTCTCTCGAACTCGCGAATGAGCAATGTGATAAGGATCAAAGCTCCACAGACAAGAGTAGCGGTGTCTGGTCTGATCGTCAGGGCAGACAATCCAAATGACTTTATCATGCGTGTGAACTCCTCATTACATCGGGTTTGCAGTCTCAGAAGAATCATCTTCGGCGATCTGAATCTTGCCAATTTTAATTGCAGCTGGATATCCCGTGATGGACTTCACCTGACGAACGATGGATCAGAACAATTCATGAAACTGTTGGTTAGCTTGGACTATCTCTTGGATTGTGAGTCACTGTTTTACCATGAAATAGGCATTGATTTTTTAGAGAACTATTAGATTACGGTATCATTCCCAGCAATTCTTCCTTGCCAACTTTTCTTACAAAAGGGGGTGCCAGCTTTATTAACGCCAAAACTTTACGCTGCATTTCTGTTTTGAACTTGACTTGCATTTTTTATCACATTGACCTCAGCAAAAAAGTTTTTATTTCTTTCCTCATCGCAATCGCCATGATCAAACTCTATCAAACGTTTTATCTTTTGTTTATTTGCCGCTTGTTTAATCACTTCACGTTAGCTGTTTTTGGTTCAATAATCGGCGCCTGCATTGAAAATTGCTCAGCCTGGGCGGCGCTGTCATTTCTCCCGTCTCTG
>JASGXE010010441.1:0-14806 GCA_030068105.1 Sinentomon sp. SZTP_YWyxl | reverse complement strand
TTTCGATCCCGGTCGGCCCACAACGGTCCCGGGAGCAATGCTCCCGTGCAGGCGTGCCCTTCATTTCGGCCCACAACACAGTTAACCCCTCACGCCCGGAATTACGAATTCGGGTTTTTACTATGGCATTCCGCAATTTTCGGCAACGCGGAGTGTCGTTCCCGCCGGAAATAATAATTTTTGCAAGGATTTTCGAAAAACGGAAAAAGCAGAAATGTATGCATTTCCCGCTCAACCAAGCCAGATTTATGTTCTATGTCATTAAAATCAACCATATTTTCATGTTTTCAACCAATAAAAAACACTTTCGCACAAAAAACTGGCCAAAACACACACAAACTACTGAAAACCGCACCAAAATTGAGCAAAAACTGGAAAAAACAGGAAGTTTCAATATGACGCCATTTCAAAACGAATGCAGCAAATCACGTGAAATAAGCGTCTGCTAAATCGCGCGTCTTTCGACTTCCCGAAAATTCAAATTTCGGCGGGCGGCAGATGTCGTGCGATCGTTGAAAAAGGAACAGGAACTTCAGACAAAAAAGCGGGAAATTTGAAAATTGCGCCAATTTAAAACGGTTGGACCGATTTTGGTGGAATAAACGTCTGCCAGATCACTGTTTATTCCTCTTTCAGACTGTGAACATTTCAGACGACGCGATTCGCCGGATTTGCGGCAGAAAACCCATTTAATTACATGGGAATTGAGCGCGTACGGCATACGGCAGTCGGAAAATCGCAACAGCTTTATACGCGCGTACACCGTACGGCAATCGGAACTGTCAGTAACACTTTGTGGCGCGTACGGCGTATGGCAATCGAGCTGACCGGTTAAGCATTGGCAAGGGAGTGATCAAGTGAGCACCAATTTTTGAATTCACTTGCAAGGCAGGCCTACCTAAATGTCTTGGATATTGTAACAGCGCACACCATGCTTGAAAATTGGGTGCATGCAAGTGATGGGACAAAAATGGTGAGGGATGGCCACAATGGATCCAGGCCACATTCACACACCTCCTAGATACACATCCTTTTAGGGTCATTTAGGATTGTCTGTGGGCTAAAGCTGACAACAAGAAAAAAGTTTCAAAACAACCCTTCTCAGATCAAATCTCCATAATAGGAAGGGACGCTTGTCGAAAAATCTAGCAACATCACGGACTGTCGCACATAATGACCAAGAAGACCCATGTGGCTCGAATTTTGCCATGTGATGCAAGGTGGTTGACCTTGGATGAACACAAGGGTACTTAATCCCTGCACTAGGTACCTGGTGCAATGCCATGAATAAGTCGACATTTTGCAAGAAGAAAATTTTCGACAATTCATTTTTCTGATTGATCCACCTCAGCTGTGCACAAAAATGGTGTGGGTACCTTGGTGAGCAATAAGTAAAGTAAGTAGTCCTAAACAGTACTAACCCTCACACAGTACATGATTAGACAAATCCAACAAATGTTAAAAGAAATGAACCTGTAAACATAGAGACCTTGACAGAACAAAATAAAATAGGAAACACATGTAAGCATTTGAAAAGTGGTCAGAAAAGAATATTGGACTGCAGGTGACCTGCAGATGGCCTGCTGGCACTGGTAGTGGAGGTGGGACTTGCTGTCATTGTGTATGTACGTGGGCTGTTCAAGTACCGCCTGGCTTTGGCCTGTTGCACAAGTCCGATCCTTTTCCTTTCTTGCACACTTTGACATCGGTCTTTCAGTGGGTTCTGGGCAAAATTTCAGTTCCGTGTTGTTCATAGTTTATTTTCTGTTGTTGATTTGGTATGTCCTACTCCGTTTTCCGACAGTCAGACTGAATTTGTGCCAGAATGAGTGTCACAGTCTGATATGATTTGTGATCCACAGAGACCAATTAAATTAAAGAAAGCATAATGGCCATATAGCCAGAGGCTGTGTGATCATATTCCATGGTGAATGCATGAACTGCAAGGTACAAATGTGCCCAAACGTCCTTGGGAGGGGATGGGGGTAGCTTTTTGGGGTTCGGAGGGGTTTCTTCTGGGGGAATTCACAAACGGTGGAAAAACTGGCAACAGCCAACATCAGGAATTCCTGGTCCTGAAAGTGAGATAGGAAATGACTTGCAAAAGTCAAGGAAGGCCCCAAAAGACACCCTTATCCGGAAAAACGGGACCCTTGCTTTGAAAAACAAGGTTGGGGTTGAAGCATGTCTTGACCTCAGCATCAAAATACTGCCCAATCATCCTTTTTTCGCGCACTGGCAACAGTATATTGCATTCCTTTTCCACCCTTGGATAAAGAAAACCATTTGGGGCACCTTCAAAATGCCATGGGGCTGAAAGCGGCAGTGGCCCAGGTTTTTCGATGCCTCAGAAGGGCTTCTTCTAAATAGAACTGGTGAAGCCGATCCAGAGATGGCAGAAAGGTGCCAATTTGGCAGGAACCTAATTATAGAAGGTCTAGACAGTCCACCAATTAATATCAGCCAAAAAATCCATCGATTACTTGCCAAAGCCAGGCGGGACATGAACAACCTTCGTAGGTACAAAATAGTGTGTAACTTTAATGTGCGTAGGCATATGTATAAAGGTATAGATACGCTGTGTTATAGGGTTTCATGCCTTTGAGGCAATCATGGAATGTGAACAGCAAAGTTCATTATACAACCGGACCCACCTGGGAGGGGAAGGAATGAAATGGAAGTTCGACAATACCTCACCTGCCCAAGGAGGGGAAGTGAAATTGGTCATGGTCTCGGCCTTTTGGGAGTAGGTACGAACTGGGGGAAATGCTGTCTGAAATGAAAAAATGTTGTACCTGCCTTGATGTTGCAGTCAGACATTCCCAAAGGCAAGAGTCTTAGTGGGGGGTAAGACATTTCACGGAGGGGGGACTGGGGCTGAAGAAATTTTGCAATTTAGGCTTCTTTTTCGTTGCTGAATTTGTGTTCTTAGGCCAAAATGATGCCGCAGATAGTCACACGTCACTTTCTTATCTTTTTGAGTTCTTGTTCAATAAGGAAACACCCTGACTTTTCCCATTTTTGTGGAAATTCCCCGACTTTTCCAGAAAGAAAAATTTCCTGACAATTGCAGGTTTTCCAGAATGGTGGGCACCCTTTGACTCTAAAAAACTGAATGAAATTGTTGTAAAATTCATGAAATGAAGGCCAGGCCCCTCCCCGGATGCCTGAAATGAAGGCCAGGGCCGCCCCTGGCCTTCAGGCATCCAGGGAGGGGCCTGGCCTTCATTTCATGAATGAAGGCCAGGGGCGGCCCTGGCCTTCGGGCATCTGGGGGGCTGGCCTTCCTTTGGCCAAGGGGTCCACACATCACCTCCCCCCGTATGGGAATGCTCCTGAAATTGATCATGGAGGTGGTTTTTCTTGGAAGGTCCCCTCTAGCCTTTGGCCAAAGAGAACCTGGCAAGGGTCCCCGGGCGCCGACCAGGGGTGGACTCTGGCATTTGGCCAGAGGGGGGTGGCTGGCCATCGGCCAGGGGGTGTGACCCCCTACCCCCTATGGGAATGCCTGGTTGCAGTAAATATGCTGTCTACGGGCGACCAGGTTTTTTCCAAGAAGCCTGCTGAATTTCTCCAGAAAATCCACTAAAAACCCGCTAATTTTTTCCAGAAAAATTCCACAAACCTGCATGCCGACTCTAACACAAATATGGCTCAACAACAGCACCACTCTTTCAACACAAATCTGACATTTTTCACAGTCATTTTGTCCATTTTCACTGTTGTCTACGAGTACGACCGACGTGGAAATTTGGATAAGTGCCCCGCTCAGAGAAGTGCATTGGTGAAACATTTTCTGAAATCCTGGTATAGGTATAGGTATCAGACGCTGCTTTCAGCAGGTTATTATGCCACGAGGCAATCGTCAATGGAGAACAGCAAGTTCTCACATATGACAGCAAATGTCATCATATACCTGGGAAGGGGAAGGGAAGGACACGCGACCGTCGGCTGCAATATTCGTAAGGATAGGAAAGGGTAAGTAAAGGAAGGAGGGGTGAGGAGGGTAGATATAGGACATATCATCGGAATGTGGACGGGGCCTAGTCACATAGCATTCAATACAGGCACACAACAGTCATACACACGCGACCCAAACAAGACCTCCCCTACCATCAGCATCAAGCCTGCAGCATTAACCAGCACACACGCACACCACAACATACCCATTCGCAATCTCAAATGAAAATATGCAAAAAAGCGAATAAAAGTTAGACATATGTAGGTGAGAGAAAAGGAAGAAGGTAGGGAAATGACAAAATGAAGAAACAAAGCCAACAACATGAGATTAGATAGAAGAAAAAGAAGTAGAAGATAACACAGTTTGACCCACATAGGTTCCTAGGTAGTCTTTCCGGAGCACTACATCGGGGGAATGGGTTCGCCTTGCGTCAGTCGCGCGGCGATAGCGCTGTCCGACAACTGCCGGTTAACTAGCGCAGGGAGTCACGGAAGCACCAGCGGCGTTCGCCAGCAGTATGCACACTCTCTCTTCCCAGCTGCGTGAAAAAGGTTTGCACTGACCACGCAGAGGGGGGCCACCAACATGGGCCGCCACTCCGGGCAGGTTCCCGGCTTAGGTCTGGGCATGAGTCACTGACCCGTTCCCTGACCTCATCTTTATCAACCCCTCGTAATGCACCGGATCGAATCTAACCCAGGTCTAATTTGGGCCCCTAGGAGATAAGAGTAGTTTTCACTACGAATGCCAGAGAAAATAACAGATGAGGAACTTCAGGAAAAGGGTTGAGTCAGAAAGGAATCCACCGAATTCTGGGATAGACGATTCCAGTCTACAATGGTTCTGGGAATGAAAGAATCTTAAAAATGTTCTTAGAAGGTTGATAAACGCGGATCTTGGAAGTATGGTCATGGCGACCAAAGTAATCGGGAAGAGCAAGGGTTTCAGATAGACATGACCACCACCATTATGAGTAAAAATCTTACTTAGAGCTGACAACCTAAACTGAGAACGCCTATCGGAGAGTGAAGGCCAGTTCAGAGAGGAACGCCTATCGGAGAGTGAAGGCAGTTCAGAGAGGAAAGCACGAAGTCACGCTTGAATGGCGAAAAAATCATTCTTGACGAAACGAGCAGCCCTACGCTGAATTTTTTCAAGCTCATCAACGAGGGAGATTTGGTACGGATCCCAGATTATGCAGGCATATTCGAGAAGTGGACGGACAAGTGAAATATAAAGTGTTTCCTTTGTTGAAGGGAGCAGGATTTGAAAAGACGCCGAATTTTGAGAAGAGCAAAATTGGCATTGCGGCAATGTTGGAATGTGTAGTTTCCAGGACAGATCAGATGAAAGTGTCACACCAAGGTATTTGCAGGACAATGAGGTTGATAAGGTTGTCCTGACGAAGGAAGAGCATAAGAAGACTGAAGAGGATGCAATTTAGTTGAGAACCTGACATGGGCACATTTTGATCCGTTCAGGCCAAGGCCCCAATGAAGGCTCCACGAGTCAAGGGAAGCAAGATCATCTTGCAACAAGTCGACATCAGAAACAGAGTGAATAATCTTGTAGAGGACGCAGTCATCAGCAAATAGCATTATTCTTGAAGAAGTTATGAGTCAGGAAGATCATTGATGAAGATGAGGAATAGAAGGGGCCCAACACACTACCTTGAGGAACACCTGAAGTTACAGGAAAAGATGGAGATTTAGTTCCAGAAACAGAAACAGACTGTGTCCGGTTGCTGAGGAAGCTGCCAATCCAAGAGATAATAGGGATAGGTAAGCCTAAACGCTGCAATTTAAACATCAGAGCGTTGTGTGGAACAACGTCGAAGGCAGTTTTAAAGTCCAGAAACAGTGCATCTACATCGGCACCCTTGTCAAAAGAGGATGCAACCTCGTGGGTGAACTTTGCAAGGGCCAGTTCACAAGACCAGCCAGGACGAAAACCAAACTGAAAAGGGGAGATGGAATCGGTGGCATTAAGAAACTGCCTAATGTAGTCCGAGATCAGCCTTTCCATCAGCTTGTACACACAAGATGTCAGACTGATGGGCCGGTAATTAGCTGGCAGTGAAGGATCACCCTTCTTGAATATAGGCGTAATACTCCCTGCCTTCCATGCATCGGGGAGTGTGCCACAAGAAAAGGACTTGTTGAAGAGAAGGTACAGATAGGCAGAAAATTCGTGTGGGAAGGATTTCAGAAGAGATCCAGGAATTCCATCAGGGCCAGAAGAGGATGATTTGGATTTCCTGATTGCAGACACTATTGAAGAAAAGGTAATCGAGAAGGTAGGATCCTGCCCAGGAGCATTGGATGGAGCTGGCAGAACAAAATGACCTCGTCGCAGACAAAAACAAACAATGGGGAATGAGAATAAAAGAATAGGTAGCCACCAAACCAAGCACGAATTGATGAAAACGAACCCGAATGGAGTGGTTGAGCAGCAGGAAATTCAGTCTCAAAATTGACCACAGATGACGGCAAGTCGGCAACAGCCAGTAGGCAATCGATGAGATGTTATCGGAAATGATGTTGGAATATGTATGGTTCATTTTCCCTAGGCAAAATTCACATGCCATGAATATTGGAAAAGGAAAGAAAAGAATAGAATTCATAAGGTAGGCTGCTAAAAATCATGAACCAACGTACACATATCTACAATGGGGTGGAAGAAAAACACACCTGCCTAACCCTATGATAGCTACCTTGGGGAAAATGGAGATTTCACAGTACAGATCAAAAAATGTTCAATAAAAGTGGCTACCTTGGGGAAAATGGAGATTTCACAGTACAGATCAGAAAATGTTCAATAAAAGTGCAAGAAAGAAAAAAAAAAAAAAGATCTAGCAGTGAATTTCAAAAGATTACCTATCTGGGCAGATACCTAATGGGACACAAACTGACTAGGAGTTACCACCAGCCAGGGTTGGAAAAAAACATGTTTAAAATAAAAAAAACAAAAAAAACGTTTTTTTTGTTTTAAACATGTTTTTTTTGTTTAAATCAGGTGTTTTTTATGTTTTAATTGGACGATGTTTAAAACAAAATAAACGACGTTTAAAACAAATAAAACGCGTTTTTTATGGTTCGGAAAGAAGTGAATAGATTTCGTTTTTCATTGAACTCAAAAAGAAATAAAAAATAGGGAGAAAAAAAATTCTCATCGAGGGGGGGTGATGAAATTCTGCTGTGGTTAAAGGCCCACTGAGACTCCCTTGGCGAAATGGGGCCTTGCCCCCAAAAAACGGCCAGATCCCAAACAGCCCAAGCGGCCAGACCCTTGAAACCCCGTTGCAATTGCAAATCGCAAATGTACCAGATGTGTTTTCGGTCTGGGGCTGCTTCCGAAGCTGCCCCAGACACACATCTGGGACCTTTGTAGTTTGCACCTTGGACCCTCCCCACAGGGCCCAAAATCCAGCAGTTGAAAGTGGATGATTAAAATCTTGGCCCAAAAACGTCATCAACCCCCAGATGAGGTTCAAAACGGGATTTGCGCACAGAGCTCAAGGACCCCAGAACCTGTCTTCCTGCCTGCATTTGTGTCTGGCAACAAACTGCACAGTCTCTGTCATCCAGAAACATCAAATACAAAAAACATGAAACAAAATGAAAATCTCTGCTGTCATCGAGCTCTTCGTTTCAGTTGCAGCACCATTTTCTGCAGAATGCGTGACAAAATTCACAGATGGCATATGCCCACTTTTGTTGTGCAGACACCCGTGAGAAAAAAGACGTTCGATGCATTGATGCAATGCGTTTTGTTTCGATGCACGGCGTGCGGCGAAATGTCATTTCAGGAAGCCATTCGGATGGAATGCCCGTTTCGGAAAATTCATGCGTGGATTGAATGACATGTGACCAACGAGACACACATGTGACGAGCACCAAACAGAACCACGTGAGCC
This sequence comes from Sinentomon sp. SZTP_YWyxl, assembly GCA_030068105.1. Classification (NCBI taxonomy): domain Eukaryota; kingdom Metazoa; phylum Arthropoda; class Protura; order Sinentomata; family Sinentomidae; genus Sinentomon; species Sinentomon sp. SZTP_YWyxl. Next base: position 6,929 of record JASGXE010010441.1, on the reverse strand, counting down.
AACTTTGTTGCCTGCCTGTGGAGAAAAAAACGCGAGGCAGACCAGTGTTGCCAGATCATTTTTTCAAAACCCGCGCGATTTTCTTCTGAAAACCAGCGGAAAAACCGCACATGATTTTCTTCTGAAAACCAGCGGAAAACCCGCGGAAAATTTCCAAAAACCGCCGAAAAACCGCAGTTCTTTCTCGCAACAGATCGCAAAATGACGCACAAAAGTGAACATCTTTTCTTGGACCCAGCATAATCTCATCGGAAACGGGGAAAACCAGGGCAAACAGGAACACCGAAAAAGCTGAAATTCGCCCAATCGACTGTTGTGGGATGAAAAATGAAGTCAAAAATTTCTGCCACAAAACCAGCGGAAAAACCGCGGAAATGACGGCGAACCAGCGAAAATCCCGCAACCCGCGTAAGTTGAAATTATCCCGCGAGGAACCTCGAATACAAGCGGAATCTTGCGGGAAAACCCGCGATCTGGCAACACTGAGCATTGCGTACTCCACTGAGGCAGACTGCAATTTTTGAAATTGTGCGGTGTTGTCGTCTGTCGAAAAACGCGGAAACTTTCAAAAGGAAATTTCACCCGACCGAGTCTGGCCTTTTCTGGGAAACAGTTCCAAAAGACCAGTCAACCACCGCATCCCGCAATCGGCGATTCGGCGCAACCCCAGGATAAACCAAGAGTTGTTGAAACAACCTTTGGAATTTTGGCCGCAGAAAATGCATTGCTGATCGAGGCAAAGGGTTGTCCCAACCGATGGCATTTCCAACCACAAACACGCCAACTGTCAGCCAATTGATGCCTCATCATTGGGGCTTCCCAACTCAAAATCAAATGCCAAAGGCCCTGCCGTCAGTCGCCGATCGTTGAAACAAGGCATCACTCCAACAAGGCATCACTCGAGTGATGCCTTGGATGAAACAACCGCTCACATTTTCAACTGGCATCACTGTTGGCGGACCACCGGTGGATGGACACAGAATATGCGGGACAGCAGAGCGCCAGATGATGACGCAACGCATTGAGAAAAGAAGTGCCAATGTGTTGTTCTGATGAGGTGCTCAAGTGTCGTTCTGGTTTGACAATATTTTGTGGTTACAAAACAGAATCCGAGATGGCAGGAAAATCGGGCATGGGAGGACAAAAAGAAATCTCACGCAAATTGCGATCTTCCATGACATCCCCCCCTGAACAGCAGGCAAATGAGTGTCACAGACACCTGTCGTCTTGCTGCCTTTCAAGGGGCAATTTTTCTTTATGAAGCAATCACAAGCGGAGAAATTGAGTGAATGAGTGCATCGTTTTTCGGACTGGGGGATCTTGAATTGAATTTATTTTTATTTTCGGGATTTCCCCTCATCAAATTACTGTGCAATGACAAAAACAATATTTTTGCAACAAAATAAAGAAAGAATGGCTTTGTGAAGCCATGCTTTTTGTTCATGTCCGATCCATGCAGAAGAAGCAAGGAACACCGAAGATGATCCCAATTTCGAAATAATTTATATTATTTTGTAATTTTAATTAATTTTATCATATAAACTGCAAAGCGTGGAAAACCTACGCGTGGAACCTACGCGTGGAACCTACGCGTGGAACCAAAGCGTGGAACCTTCGAAAAGGGAAGTTGCCCATGATTTCTTTTTCTTCTTCATGTTTCACACCTTCGAGGCAAAGGAAGTGCGCAATGATGTGGACTGTCCTGTCTGGAAAACGAGTGATTCGAACCTGCGACGCCTTGATCACATTGGTTCTCTCAAAGGCCACTGAACTCGGTGTGACGCAGTTCATATGGATCGTCTTCCTTCTGAACTCATAATATGCACATTTTATGTCATTCAATTCTATGTTTCCTGTCTCTCTTTGTGTACAGGCCAAGAATTTCACAAGATCCTTTTATTTCGGTTGACCAACGTGTATCCATGCAAAAGAGAAAAGCCATATAATGTGTCTCCCTTGATGATTCCGAGGTAATAAAGCATCTCCAACTCTCCAAGGGCATCCGTGGCAACTTAAACAGCATAAACTAACAATGTCCCTTTGACGGAATCCGTGGTATTGGAGTAAAATATTGAATAAAACGATCAATAGTTCTGTCACGTCACAGGTACGTTAATCGCGCTTCCGAATTCCAAACCTAAATTCCCATTATGATGAGTCGGCACAATGAAGGAGCCTTGAGGGCACTTACTCCTCCTTTTTCCTCTTCCTCTCCTTTCTTTTTCTCCTCTCCATCATCCATCATCGTGGAGTCATATGGACTGATAGCCATTCGGCTGGTGGTCCGACCTTTTACCTTGTTGCACACACCTTGGGCTCGCAAGGAGAACTATGCCCCATAATCGTAGCCCAATTCTGCTCTGCATTCAACTGAAACGACTCGGACCAGTTTTCCGGCGTATACACGCCAACCCGCAGGTTTCCCGGAGAGAGTCATGCTCTGCAGAGCAGTGATGTGCGACTTGTGAGATGTGGCTTCTCTGTTGTGTAACCTGCCAAGCCACTGTCTTGGACTTGGAGCTAGGTGTTCTTTAACGTGCGCAGTGTGATACTGTACACGGGACCTCCTTCTTAAAGTCCCATCCGAAGGACTAAGAGACTGGCCACTAAGTCTCTCTTTCCGACCTCATTTACTGTGCCTCGCCCAGGGAGGATGCACCATTTGTGCCACAGTAAATTTCGTGCCCCGACGGGGAATCGAACTCGGTCCACCTGGGTGGGAGTCCAATGCGCTAACCACTGCGCCACGAGGTTAAACGGCTCTCCTCTTTACCGTCTTTACTCCCTCCTCCTTTTCATTCATTCACTTATTCAAAACAATCCTACAACCCTAACATATCCTTAACAAACCCTTTATATGGCACCCGAACCAATTTACCCCCTTGGCTCACGCACATTTTTTTCCAATCCACTTCCGCGGACCAGGAGCTCACAACAGCCAATCCGGTCGTCTGAAATTGTGACGTCATCAATTTTGGGTTTTTTGCATTGCCACCGCTTTTTGCCATTTGGAATGTTTGCGACCGCTTCGCAACTCTTTCTTGGGTCGCTATAGGGTTGGGTTTGGTCAGGTCAGGTTAGGTTTGGTCAGGTCAGGTTTGGTTTGGTTAGGTCAGGTTCGGTTTGGTTGAGTTAGGTTTTGAAAATTGGGTGTTGAAATTGGCGGGAATTCCCAACAGCCTATCAGAGACGCGCATGCGGAAGTGGATTAGGAAAAAAATGTGCTTGGCTCACGCTGGTAAACCATGAAAAATGACAACAATAAAGGAAGAGGACCTTGTCAACAATTGATTTCTGACATGTGATTTCTTTTCGCTTTCCTTTCACTTTCATTTTCTTTCATTCTCTCCATCCTCGAAGTATTGCATGATCACTTTCCCTTTGCTTGTCGAGGGCGGTTTTGGGTATAGGCGTTATTTTTCATGCTGCAAACCAACGACATATAATAAAAATAGACTGCTCCCAGAGTCCGAGAGGCTGTTTGGAATAGAACGCGCGGCGGCCATTTTATAGTAGGGCATGGAGAGCACATGGCGCAATGAATTGCAACGTAAAGAAGCTGTCATGCATGCACTGTTCAGAGAAAATTCGCGCTAAATGATGCATTTTGGCAATCATTTCGGCCAGAGGACGCCGAAAAGGTTTCTACTAAAACATGGAACAAGCGAAAAAAAGAGCCAAAATCAAAGACGAGCCAAAGAGCAAAAAAGAAAAAAAAAACGAACTAAAATCAAAAACGAGCCAATCTTTTCCGAATTAAATCAAAACGAGCAAATATGAACCAAATCTATGGTCCATGCCCTGCTGTTCAGTGTAGTTTCTATTACCCCAGCTGGTTAAATGTCCACCAAATGGCCCCTCACACAGCAAAATGAGGTCAAAGGTCATTTTGATGGAAAATTCCATATTTAAATTGAAAACGAGCAAAAACCTTTCCTGACGAGCCAAAAACCAAATCTTGCGCAATTCTTCATTCTCGCAGGTGACAACATCCATAAAAGGGCCCCTTCACCAGCAAGTTTACTGAGGGCAAAGAAAATTTTAGCGGATTGTGCCATAATTGACCGCAAATCGAGCCAAAGCCTTTTCAATCTGCCAAAAGTGTCATACAGTATACGCGATCTCATCTCCGAACATTGGCGATAGGTTTTCGCCTCAGCGATTACGCGAAAAGGCGAATCTGCCGCCTTTTTTTTTATCGAGGATATTGTTGTTTAAAAAATATTGAAAAAATAATCATCAATAAAAATTGCTTTTCAATGAGCGTGCAGGGTGTTCGGTAGGTCGAGAGTTCGAGTGCGAAAGGTTTGTCGAAGAAAAGGCAAACTTGTCAAACCTGCTGGTGCTGCATCAGCAGCAATTTTTATCTTCTCTGCAGCGCACCTCTTTGGAGTTTCAGGCCTTTCCAGGCCAGAACCTGCCCTTTGAGTTCACGTGAACATCACGAAGTTCAAGAGAATTTATTCTTCCCAATGCAACAAGAAAACGACCCATTAACGCCCGAATGTGTCGCACCCACCAGCAACACAGAAGGTTAGACTTTGGAATACCTGAACACATGTGGACGATGGATGAATTACCTAAGTAACTTTCTTGATGTCATCAGCTAAATTCGATCAGTTTAGGGAAAGCTGCAAGACACAAGAAAAGGAGTTGAAATGATGGACGAAGTTCTTCATATCGCGTGCCAATTTCAACTGGTTCGGAATCAATAAGAGCATGCGTCAGGGAATACGTATGTACATTTATCCCAACGCCTTTGCAGGTCTCGACAAATGAACCGGTTAGGAGTCTATTTTTGGCGTATCACTGCCTGAAAAGGGTCCAGGATCAAACACTGAGCCAGGAAAAAAAGAACAGAGTTGGCCTGCCTTTTTTATTCCAGATCGTTCTTGCGGGAAGCTGCCCTTTTGTGGCCCCACAATTGATGCACCTCGAATTTGCGAACTAGAATGATGAATTATTCCATCCCAAACGTGGTCAAGGGCTCGGAAGTTTTGCTATCCGAGCAGTTGTTTTTGCCAACAAAGTGTTTTATTTGAATTTGTTTGTGGAACTTTGTTGGCTTTGTTCATCGTCACGGAATTCTGGGTTGCAATGCGTGAGGTTGGTGCTGCGGCAATTATTGTCCTGAAATTCAGGTTCGGGTCGGAATAAAAATCAGGTTAGCGGGGTTCAGGTCGGTTCGACAGGTTTAGATTTCTGGGCAAAGTTTTGGAGCGTTTTTGAATTTGAAGCGATTTGACGCGATTTTCGCAGCGAGCGTTAAATCCTATACTGTCAGGTTGAATTGCTTTTGAAGGCTCTTTTTCGGTCCTTTCACGTTGAATTTTGTGCACTACAGCGATTTTTTCATCGAATGGCAAGGGATCGAGGAACCACAATCGCAAATGTGCTTCCAACTTTTGCTGCACCATGTACGTTTTCGACTCCTCGCAAATTGCACTGCGACGTGCCATTGACCCGGATTGCGAAAAAAGCGAAAAAGCATGCAAAATCAAAACGAACCAAGCCTGATATGACCGGCAATGTTCACCGATAAGATCGCCCGTACTGTATATTTCCTCCGGGCCCTTTCGTTCAGATCGCCGCAAAATTCCGGTTTGACAAGAAAATGAGGTCAAATGAGGTCAAACGAAAAATGCCGAAATTTGCCACAAATCCAGCCAAACTCTGCAAAAATGTCCGGTTTGACGAGAAAATGAGGTCAAATGAGGTCAAACGAAAAAACGCTGCAATTTGTCACAAATCCAGCCAAACTCTGCAAAATATATCTGGTTTGACGAGAAAATGAGGTCAAATGAGGTCAAACGAAAAATGCCAAAATTTGGCACAAATCAAGCCAAGCCTTTTCGTGTGTCCAAAACAAGCCAAATCTCTGACACGCACTCTTCGGTTCAGATTCCAATGAAATTTTCTGTTGACTGCACAGCTGAGTTGGGCTATACGATTATGGGGCATTGTTCTCCTTGCGAGCTCAAATTGTGCAACAAGGTTCATGCCGAGCCACCGGCCCTGTGGCTGTCCAAGATGGCAAATGAAGAAGGAGTGGAACTTAACCACCAATAGGTACTCGGCTCTGTTATAATCCTCCGCTGTTTGTTCGTTGTGTAAGGTCATGTTATAGGTCAGTTCTAATCTAACGTAACACGACCCAACCTGATCTGGCTTAAAATCACACCTCGCATGAAGATAATTGATCACATCTTGTGCGAGAACCGAGCCGAGCAATCTTGAAAAAGCAATAAAAACCAATGGTTACCTACTCCAAAATTTGGAAATGAACCGTATCTGAAGAAGCCTGGTTTTCTGCAAAACGTGGAGGCCAACAAAAATTCTGCTTGGTGCAAATTAATCTTTTGACTTTCCTCTGTAACATGTTCACTTTTCTGTTCGCAAATGCGTTGAAAAAGCTTGCAAAAAGCAGCTTCTCAGCATTGAAAGCGCTATGTCTCTGCTTCTTCTTGCCATGGTGCGTGCGCGTGCGGCACGTTCAGTTTCTCGGTGATGCGGTGCCGCATAGCAGCTCTCTATACACCTCGTTGCTGCAAACCGTTATATTGCTCAGAATTCAAATTTGCGTCCTCAACTGGGCAATGAAGAGGCAGAATTTAATGAGAGGTCGCAACAAGCGGAACAAACCCAATGAATAAAAGGAACTTTAATTCATTGGATCCCTTTAAAATTCATTGAACGAATCAGACAGCTGGTCGCTTTTTCTGTTTGTTTACCTCTGATCCTTGTTTCCCTTTTGCAAACCCAGATGATCGCACGGACCCACAGGCATTGATTCATTGAATTCTCAAAAATCATAAATAATGGTGTTTTGTGGCATCTCACCTTTTTTCCTTTTGGTGACTTTCCTTTTACGGTGTCATGACATTCGGATGTTCGCGATCTGAGGCAGCCGACAGCACAGCAAATTCCTG
>JASGXE010010440.1:0-16270 GCA_030068105.1 Sinentomon sp. SZTP_YWyxl | reverse complement strand
TTCGCATTGTTTGAATGCTCCAGATGGGAAAGCACTGAAAAACTCAATGGTTTGATTTATTATAAGCAAGCCGAACAATTTATGCGCTATTATGTGAAGAAATCACTCTGGCAGGGATAGAATAATTCCTCAAGTCTTTTGCATTCCAACGTGCTCTCTTCCTTATGGTAAGGAACTTGACCAATATGTTAACTCAAATTCAAGAGAGAATGCTATTTTGACTATTTCCTAGTCTTCGTTCTCCGTGTGAAGATACAGTCGATCCAATGAATGAAAAGAAAACCCTATAATTCTCCCTGGTGTTTCATGAAAGGCATAAGGAAAATGATGTCGTTGTACAAGGAAGTCCGTCTAGTGGTAGGAATGACTTTAGGCAGAGATGCTGCGGTTAAAACTAAATCAAAGATTTCTTGCATCGAAGTAACGTTTTAAAACCAGGGAATGAAACAACGAACCACAACTTGAAAAATGTAAATCGTCAGCGACCGGTATCAACAGTGGGAGATTCCTCCAGAAACCAGGATGTGCTGCTTCTGGATGTATCATGGCTGCGACAAGCATGTACCTGCTCGTGATCTTCTATGTCGCCGCAGGCGCGATTATTGTCGGCATAACTTATATGGGTGGCCTATCGAAGACTTTGTGGCGTACGTGATCGACGATCCATGACTTCCCGATCTTCCGTCTGGTAACCATTGCCCATGCCCCATGCCATTTTGCAAACGGGTTGCCCACAAATGCGTCCTTGACGGTCACCTCAGTGGCAATCATGGAATGCTTTGAACATCGTCATCGGCTCGAGGAGACCAAATGATAAGCATGACAGCTTTTGGATTTCATGTGAAGGTCTGATGACCCTCACGAGAATGAAAAGAAAGTTTTTCATGTATTTTCCTGCATGCATATAGAGTTAGATTCTATGGCCGCAAGACACAGCACCAGGACATCCACTTTGCGAACATTTCAGTTTGACAAGAGGCCAATTCTTCAAATCATTGGCATGACATCCAAATATATTCCTGCCTGCTATATTCCTTTGGAACGTAACCAATAAAAACAGTCAAAGTCAATAGAGAAAGCTATTTTGGCACCTTCCAAGTCTACTGGAATCATTGGCATGACATCCAAATATATTCCTGCCTGCTATATTCCTTTGGAACGTAACCAATAAAAACAGTCAAAGTCAATAGAGAAAGCTATATTGGCACCTTCCAAGTCTACTGGAATCATTGGCATGACATCCAAATATATTCCTGCCTGCTATATTCCTTTGGAACGTAACCAATAAAAACAGTCAAAGTCAATAGAGAAAGCTATTTTGGCACCTTCCAAGTCTACTGGAATCATTGGCATGACATCCAAATATATTCCTGCCTGCTATATTCCTTTGGAACGTAACCAATAAAAACAGTCAAAGTCAATAGAGAAAGCTATTTTGGCACCTTCCAAGTCTACTGGAATCATTGGCATGACATCCAAATACCGTTCGTTTTTTTTAAAACACGTCAGGCGTCCGTCCTGTCGTTTTTGTGGATTCCTGAAAATTGCAAGCTGCTGACGAAAACCTGAGCAACGCCACAGGGTGTCGCGCTTTTATTTTGCTGGTTGGTTGGCGTAGTTGCATGGGACGGTAGGTTTGCGAGTAGTGTCAGTGGCTGGTTCAGCTCTGTTGAAATTTTTGCTCGTGACAAAGACACTATTTTGTAAAATTTTAACACTTTCTTTCCAATTTTACCAAATTTTACCAAAATTAGGGTTTCGTAAAAAATTTGGCTTCCAAAAAAAAGATATTCACCAAAATTTTGCAAAATTTAAAATTTTACCAAAATTTACAATTTCACCAGGAAATAAATAAAAGTTTTTGCCAAACTTTTACCGAATGTTTCCTCATGGAGTGTCTTCACACGGGGTTGAATATGCCACTCTGTGGACGCGAAAGCCTAATTCGCAATCTAAAATGGGTATGCCCATTTACCTTTGTTTCTTGTCCCGCCCTTTTCTTTTTTCTTTTGGTTTCTACAACGGAAGCCAAAACTTATGTCAAACCATCTGCGACAGGCAAGGAAACAAGAGTACGCACGAAACCAGTGACACCCTGTTCGCGATTGCTGTGAACCAAACAGCGCAACAAGCGTCGGCCAGGTGTAGTGACCTCGTGCAGCGCTTCGTCTCGAGCCCAGGTGAAAAAGTACAGGAGAGTATGAAAATGACCGCGTGGTTCGCAAAGTGATCAGCGCATTAAAATGCAAGAAAGCAAGAAATAAGACTCCCTTCACCCATTCAGGATCTCCCGACAGGTCGCAGGCAAGCACAAGAACCGTTCAATGTAGTCTCCGCAGTCAGGATGGCGTCCTCATGCCTTAAAATCCAGACGATCGCAACCACAACCAATATGGTGCTCCTCGTGCAAATGCAGATCCGTTCAACGTGTTTTAAAAAAAACGTACGGTATATTCCTGCCTGCTATATTCCTTTGGAACGTAACCAATAAAAACAGTCAAAGTCAATAGAGAAAGCTATTTTGGCACCTTCCAAGTCTACTGGAATCATTGGCATGACATCCAAATATATTCCTGCCTGCTATATTCCTTTGGAACGTAACCAATAAAAACAGTCAAAGTCAATAGAGAAAGCTATTTTGGCACCTTCCAAGTCTACTGGAATCATTGGCATGACATCCAAATATATTCCTGCCTGCTATATTCCTTTGGAACGTAACCAATAAAAACAGTCAAAGTCAATAGAGAAAGCTATTTTGCACCTTCCAAGTCTACTGGTACCACTCTTCTGTTTATTTATTTTCTTACTTTTAATTTCAGAGAGCCAGAAAAACGCCACAACTTCGGTCAGAGCATCCACGGCCGAAGCTTCTTGACCTTGGATAAGAAGTTGTTAGCGTGGTGGGTAGAAGGAGCTGTAGTGAGGCATCGGCAGAAACGCAGAACAAAATGAGAAAAAAATGGCTGAGAAATTGATCAGGAGACTAATTTCAAAATGGGGAAATAAAGCTCTACATACACATTAGCGAAGTTTTACCATGTAAAAGTTTTACCATGTAAAAGTTTTACCATGTAAAAGTTTTACCAGGTAAAACAACCCAAGCAAGTGGACAATGTCGCAGTGAAGAAACATGTCTGATGTCAACGGAAGACCACTCCGAACATCTCTGTGCTCAGTCCATGACCGTATTACAGCTGATGAGAGACAATAAGGTCAGTTTTACTAGTTTTATTCACCGCCTTTTCAATCCTTTAAATCAATTTTGGCATGCCACAAATCACAATTCAAGGGCATCTCCTTTCAACTATGCTAATAACAGGTAGATATCAGCGGGCATCTTCTCGACAAAACTAGCACCATCAAATCTAGGATACACTGACATTGTCAAGCATAGCAGGTTTGCACAAGCACTTTGTTCATGGTTCCAAATGATTCTTTTGAATAAAATGCCCGTCGGGAAAACCCGTATGCCACGGTTGCACCACCTGAAAAGCTGCACTTGTTCTGTGAGAATGCTTACGCTGACTTACCACAGCATATGGCTGGCGTACATAAGAATCAACGCCAGGTAATGGATGTTCTTGCATGAGAAGATTCACAACAGCGCCATCTCCAGATGACAAATCTTATCAGGCAGCATCTAAGACAACTCAACAAAATTCGGTACAAGAGTTTCCAACCACTGTTTTTCTCAGATCTGATGTTTGTGGATGATGTCCGGATTTGCAATGCATGTGGAACAACTATACACTTCAAATCTAAAAGACATTCACATTCTAGAATGTCATGATGCAGAATTTGGATGGATCGCAGAAGCCCACATTTAAAACCCGAATTCACAAAAAATTGACAATTTTTTGTGATTTTTGTACCATTGCGTGAGCCGTGGATTCGGACCTGTGTGTAGGTTATTGTGGCTGCCAACACTTGTTTGTAGCTGGTAAAACTTTTATAACGTTAATGGTCTAGATTTAAGTTAATGTTGAACTCCTGCACTTGCACAATTTAAGAATAAAATGGCTGAGAAATTGATGAGGAGACCAATTTCAATATGTGGAAATAAAGCTCTAACATCCACATTAGCGAAGTTTTACTAAGTATTTTGTTTGGAAGCCGGATTGACAGCCGCCATTTCAATTCAAAGTCCGGCAAGAATTCAAAGTCCGGCAAGATCGTAGAGCTTCATGGATCCAGGAGTCTCACGGTTGCTGCATCCGCCAAGGTGCAAATTCCCATGGACCTGATCAGGTGGAAATTGTGGAGGCACGGTATTCCTGAGGACCTTCCATTCTAATTTGACCTCTCCCTGATGAACGGTAAAGCATCACGTGTCCATCCTGCAGAAACATAGGTACTCATTAACACAGGTACTTATCGCACAGCATCACGCCAGTAGAAAGGTACTCATTAACACAGGTACTTATCGCACAGCATCACGCCAGTAGAATAAGGTGCGTGCAGCAATTTGTGACCTGACACCGCAACATTTGTTTCAGAGTACACAAACAGTGCAATTGTATGGCGCAAAAACGCATATCCATCTGATGGTTTCGGTTCGTTTAATTTTGTTTTTTCTTTGCTTTCGTTTTTCAGTTAAAATTATTTTTGTTTTATTATTCTTTCGTATCATTGGTGCCCGAACTGAGGTTGAACAAGGTGAGGCTTCTTGAAAAAGGCTGAATGCCAGTTCATCTCCCAATCTGACCATGAGCTTTCCCCGCACCTTAGGTATAATGGAGGCCAAAAAGCTTAGAAAGCTAAATTTGAGTCATGAGGAGTCATTGGTGTTGGCAGAGGAAGTTAAAGGCTTTGAATAAAAAAATAGTTCAGCATAGATCGGAGGGACTTTGACTCGAAGGTTTTCATCGAAGGAGGAATAGTGACCCAACCCCCCGTCATCTCACAGTCAACGCAACGGCTACAACTACAGACAGGCATCAGAAGATCACAACGAATCCCCAAGCCGACAGTCAGATTGAATTTGTAAAAATCTGGGACCGACCAATAGAATGCGCCTCCAACCAATTCCTGTCGACATCGTGTGCACTTTCATTTCAGTCGGTGGTGCATTGCAGACGGTGGGTGATGTGTTCTCAAGTGTTTTACCTCGTGACCTCACAAGTTTTAACTCTCAAGACCATGCTGACGACCCTCACGGTGACATTGCCTATCAGGACACAAGATGATCAAGCCATCCGTTCCACATCCAAGTTGCAACATTGATCCTTGCCAGCCGTGCTACTGATGAAGTCATCTCATGGGATGATGAAAGTGCTCTAGCAAACACCAAAGTGCGAAGACTCGAGGACATTGGATAAAAAATGACGGTTAGTCACTATTCCTCCTTCGAAAAAAATAGTTGTATGTCAAACTCGGTAACTTCTGGAATTCTGGAAAGAAGAAAAGTGTTTGCATAAGATTCGTGCAATTGCGAATGCCATTCATGTTGGCATCATAAAAACTCCAGAAAAATGCAAGAAAGTGTGAAAATCGAAAGGCTGCAGCAAGCAAGCAGATCACAACAGCAACAGGAAAGGCATTCTCGAAAACCGGAGGCGGTCCGGAAAACTCCAGACTTGTGGTCTTGCTATTTCGCAATGAGCATCAGCAGCACCAGGATAGATGAAAGTTGCCACTGATGCTTCACACAGACTTGAGATATCACCGATTGCAGAGAAGCGACAATATCACCGACCCTCTAAAAGGGCAACGCACGTGCATCTCAGTTGATGCAGCCCTGCCTCTTTGAAGAGCAGCCCCTTCAAATAGTGAAGATCGATATCATGAGTAGCAAAGGCAGGGAGACCGTTGTTAAAAATTCGATCAAAAATCCATAGGTATCCTACAATTTTCTGGTGATTAGATTGTTCTGCCGAAATTTCTTGCGCTCATTTATGGATCTCCCGAACTGGAATCAATCGCTCCCATATCCAAACCACCCCAGGTTTATTCCTACCATGTTTCAGACCAGAGCTTTCAAGGTAATCACCTACAATCATGTCGAAAGTTTCTTGTACAACCAAACCTGCCTGTTTTTTGATGATTGTTCAATACAGGCAATGACCACCATACTAACACCATCCTGATACCCGACTCTTCCCTATTGCCCCACTCGTCACCGAAACAGTACAGATAATTCCGCTGGAGTATTGGATTCGCCCCACCGCCCCCATGATGCTCATAACGGGATTCCTTTATACAGGAATGGTTGAGTGGTACGAAGGCTTCCCCCATAATGTGCCATTGACTCCTTTGAAAATGTTTTTTTTTTAGGTTTGGAGTTTCGAAAAAACGAAGAATCAGAGTTACCGCAAAATTGCTAGATTGTCCCGAAACAGCTTAGAACTTTGCTTCTGTAATGACACTGGGAAGTGCCATCAAACTTGTTCAGTGACCAGTGGAAAACGTGATCTGACTTCATATTTCCCAGATATGTCCCCAAACCCCCCAAAATGGGCCCAAAGGGCGTTTAGGAGCTTGATTGAACTGATTGTCATCATACAAGTGTTATGTTCTGCATGTGAGGTCCTCAGAACAATGTAAAAACTACTCATTCAGGACAAAATGTGCATCCCCCTTTCCTTGACACAGCTTGGGGTGTCCCCCAATGGGCCGCACACAATTTGTGATCGTACAGGTCATTATTTTTGGACTTAGTACGTCAACATTTAACTGAACACTAAAAATTCAGAGACCCAATTTGCTCCGACCCACCAATTTCGACATACGCCACCTTGCCTGAACCATTGGAAGGCAGCCCTTGCATGGATTTGTTGTTACAGGAATTGCATGAAACAGTGATGGTGCGAAGTGATGCTGAAGTTGGGAAGCACACACTTCACTGCTCATTCATTGTCCTCTCATCAGCATGCTACTTAATTGCTGCGGTCTGTGCTTATGTTTATTTTGTGCCACGGTCTTTTAGTGAGCACTTGGTTTTTGTCACTCTTGTAGTGCTGGATCCCTTCAGGTGAGTGCTTTCTTGATTTGATCCACCATTTTCAATATTGTTTTGGAAAGAGGTTTGCAAAGGACTCAAATTCATGTTGTACACGCAGAACCTACACATGACTTTTTATTTGTTGTATGGGGTCAATGACTCAAATTCATGTTGTCCATGCAGTACCTGCACATGCAACACAAAATGCCAATTGTTCAAGTAAACGGCACATTTGCCGTTTGTTGCATTATTTATTGTCCCGATTTACTTGTGAAAAGTTGCTCACTTTCAATTCTTGTTGCATTAAAAATATTTTCGTTCCATGAAAACAGGTCTCGCTTTTCCGACAACGTGAAACTGGCAGTATTTCCGCAGTCCGGCATTTGAGAGAAGTGGAGCTGAACGATCTTGGCAAAACGTCATGTTTATGATGTCGGCAACAGTCTAGCGTTATGAGCCAACCGGCAAAAGGAAATTTTTCTCCGGCATTTAAGAGATGTGGAGTTGAACGATCTTGGCAAAATGCGCTTGTGATATAGGCAAAAGTCTAGCATTATGAGCTAACCGACAAAAGGAAATATTTCCGTAAACCCATATTTTAAAGAGCTGGTGTCGAACTGCGAATACGTCGTTGACATAGTTATTCAAGCCGAGATTGTGGACAATCAGAAATAAGAGTCGGTTTTGGAGAAATCTTACTTTTCCGATTGGTGAAAAAACGAAGGGCGACTTTTCACCAAGGTGGAACTTGTGAAATTTGTGCTACATGATACGAATGTTACGACGGCTATCAGTCGAGCGTTTTTTTTTTTTTAGTTTTTTTCTTTTGCTTTATAAAGGATTGCTAGAGAGGAGGTTTATAAGTCAGTCAACTAAAAAACGCCGAAATAACATCATTTAGGACAGTGCTTCTGTTCAAAACATGCATTTTCGAGATTTTTCAAAAAAAAAAAATCAAAGTTTCACTGTAAAATATTGGGTTTTTGGAGCTTTTCGTGTTTTTGGCCGGTGTCGTCTGCTATGAGGGGTATATTAGCAATTGCAGATGGCATTGCGTCAGTATGATTTCGGAGTTGGAGGTGATCAGGGACTGGTGTGTGTGAAACTCCGGTAAGAAATAGATGAGAACATTTGTTATGAACGGGTTCGGTGTCGCATGTAAAGTGATGTTATCATAGATGTTACCATCCCTAAAAAAGTGAACCGCAACGATTCGGACGAGGATTAATATACATGGTTTTGTTTTTCCATTTTTCGTTTGCAGCATTTCTGTTTCACCGTTTGTTGCTTAGGAGACAGATGAACTTAGGTTGTTCTAAGTGTTTGAAGTGCTCTAGTAATCAAAGAAGGAGCCATGAAGATAGCCGTCTGGGCATTGTTTGCATTGATCATGGTCCGACTATTTCGTGGTGGCGCCCAGAGCAGGGACGAGAAGAGGAGGATGGAAGAATCTGCCAGATGGCAGATCAGCATACGAATTCACCGGTGACGGTTGAGGTCGTGCGGATGCGAGGCAGAGCCACCTCCACGATTGGTTGGTTCGCCGTCCGCCTCGCGAACCACCATCCGCGGTGACAACAGGAAGCCAGAGAAGAATTCAGATTCAATCTCGTTTGGAGAGATGGTTTGATCGCCATCCAACCGGCGACGATCAACTCCCGCTTGACTGTGAGGGCTGTCTACGGGTCGTCTTCGCCGTCGCAACATTTGCAAGAATCCACAATCCACCCCGTATCCGCCTCAGACAGAATTGAGCTGATTGTATCATTGGCAAGAGACACAGACGTGCCAAGCTGCGCCACAGCCTGGTCCCAGCACCCGTCCTCCAACGCCCTGAACTGCGGCGGGTTCGTCCAGCACGTGATCGCACAAAATGCAGCTGTGCTGGACAGATGTGGAGGTTAGGAGTATCCGAGGACGGTTCGGGCATTATATGACACACGGCGGCGTGTGCCCCACTCCTGCGGAAGTCACGATCAATATGGAAGTATCACTATGAAAGTAAGCATTCAATCATCATCAATATGAAAGTAAGCAATGAATCATCAAGAAACAATAAAGAATAAACCAATAAATCAATCTCCCAATTCAACAATCTATCAATACAACATTAATCAACCTATAATTAAACATTTATCAGTAAAGAAGTCCTCGATCAATCGAGCATCGCATTAGTTATTCCCGACCAGTGTCTGTGAGTTTGGCGAATTAAACAGTTTTCCTGAACACGACTACACCAGAATTTCACAGGTCTCGAATTAGCAAATATGCCGACCATGGCAAGTTGCATTTGTTGCAGGTGTCCCCTCGAATCCCGAAGTTGACAACTAACTGGACCGTTCTGGAATTTTACAGGTTTCGTCTCGAAACCTGTAAAATTCAATTCCGTGTTAAAAACAATTCATACTTTTCCAGAATTTTATAGTTTCCCCGCGAATCCCGAATTTACAACTGTGTCGAACATTACACTATCACATTGTACCAGATATCCAGATTTTAACTTCCTTTTTAATGGAATGGCAACTCTCTAGCAACATCCGGTCAAGTTATTAATATTTAACCTTCAAGTGTCATTGTGCACAGTGACAGCATGAATATTGCCCCAGCATTGCCACTGAAACAGCACATACAATTCTGCTGTAGTATTGGATTACACTCTACTACTGTGTCCCATGATGCTCATACATAACGAACTCATTTATACAGGAAATGGTTCCGCGGTACGGAGTCTGTCAGAACCCCGTACACCGCATCTTGGACTCCTTTAGGAATTTTTTTTAAGCTTGGGGCTTCAAATAAACAAAGAATAACAAATAACTGCAAAATTGCTGGGATGTCCCGAAACAGCTGACAACTTTGCCCGTGGAATGACATTGGCCAGTGCCCGTCGTGCACAAGGAAGTCGGCGCATGAGAAGGATACGCTGGAGCATGATCCTCTGGCTCTGCAACTATGAATGGCAGAAGCCGCTCAGTCCATCACATTCACTTCTTTTGTGTCTTAGCAGAGATCCGCAACAGGAAAGGGATATTGACTTAGAAACCGTTGACAAAAAATGCCTGCACTTCCAACAAGCAGCAGCTGAATTTCACCAGAAGCAGTGGCCACCGCAGTGATCATCACCACATCAACAGAGATCGTTGTAACAAATGGCCGACCACTGTCACACTCCCATTAGATGTCACGAGTTCTGAGAAAGATAGTGTTAATCCTTAGAGTACATAATGGGTTGATTCTTCGGGGACCGATTCCCCGAAGAATCAGTAAATAATTGAGACTTGGGTCATCTAAACACCAACTTTGATTTTCGTGAATTTCAGAATTGCAGGTGAACTTCTAGAAAAAATACAATAAAATAACAGATTTGCTTTATTTAAGTCAAATGCATGAGGTAACATGACCATTCGCATATTTATGTTTACACTTTTTATTTTTCGTTGGAAAACACCAAATTTATGTTTCACCACATGAAAAGCCATGCTTGTTCTGCAAGAATGCGTACGCAGACTTACCTCAGCATCTGACTGGCGTGCATAAGGACCAACGCGAGGTAATGGAGGTTCTCGCATGCGAAGATTCACAACAGCGCCATCTCCAGATGGTAATTATCATCAGGAACCATCTGAGACAACTCAACAAAATTCGTTACAAGAGTTTCCAACCACTCTTTTTCTCAGACCTGATGTTTATGGACGATGTCCGGATTTGCATTGCATGTGGAACAACTCTCCACTTCAAATCTGAAGGAACCTGATTTAGCTGATGTGGATCGCTCTTCTGCCTTGCAGCTGCCTGTTGGAGACTGGCTCTACTCTACAAGCTGAAAATTACTTCACTGGCTCTGAAAACAATTTTGTGGTCGACTTTGCTTGATTTGGTGGCAGCAGTGTCCACCTGCAGAAATATCCCATCAACTTTAGCACACATCAACTTTAGCACATTTGTGGTGAATCAGCATGTCTGACAGTCATGACATCATGACAGAACTTGAGTGTTCGCTGTTAAAAAAAGATCGGGGTGCCGAATGCTCAGACCACCCTGCAATAGCAGTTTCTGATGAAAAAAATTCAGAGGATCGAGAGCCTGACCGTCGACTGACAGTCGAGGAACTGAGTAACGAAATTGGAATTGTCATCAACATCAATATCCTGGATTTTGTCTGATCACTTCTTGGCCATGAGCAAAGTTAAAAAAAACCAGTTTGGTTCCCCAGGCACCTTGATGCTGAGAAAAAAGAGCAGCAATGGGCATTTCCCTGGCAATGTTGACGCATCACGCTACAATTCTAACATCATTCCTCAGGAGCATAATCACCATGGATGAATCCCAGATTCCTCTTTTCAATCCTGAAACAAAAAGGCACTCATGGAAGACCACGCCACCATGGTCATATGTCGGTTCCTTCATGATGGAGTGCTGCCGCATTTCTCCAACACTGTCAGGTTGAGACTGATCAATATTTTTAACTGCAGCCCATTGCAAGAGGAGGACCAGTCCAGTTGCCAGCCAGATCATCTGATCGGAACCCCTTGCTTTCTTCTTGGGGACAATTAAAGATCGTATTTACGCCAACAAACCGGCAGCTTTGGATAACATGAAGAAGAACAGTGTATGCAAACATTTCCGAACAACAAAATGATAAAGATAAATAAACGAATGATAAATGTCTTGGAAAAATGATAAATGTCTTGGAAAATTATCGAAACCTTCGCGATGTGTGGCACATGATTGCTGTCATTTTGAATATCTGGTAGTTGTCAGCATCATATTATCAAGCGACGAATGCGAAACCCTATATCGTTCATTAACTATCTTTGCAATAACTATAGCACAAAATTCATGAACTATCCTTTCAACAACATCAAAAACTCCCCACGATAGCACAAAATTCATGAACTATCTTTTCAACAACATTAAAAACTCCCCGCGATAGCACAAAATTCAAGTCGCATCACTTGCAGGTCACCCAGTATTTGTGCAACGGTACTTTAAGCAGATTATGCTTTTTAGCACACCATTTCTTCATATGACAAATTTCCAACAATCTCAGAAAATTGCTAATACCCCTGCCATACAGATTGCCAGGTGAGAGAATCACTACTACAGCGTTGCTGTAACAAATGGCTGGACACTGTCACATTCCCACTAGATATCACGAGCGCTGAGAAAGCTAGCGTTAATCCTTACAGCAAATTGGATGATTCTTCGGGGACCTACCTATACTTAAAAATCATTACGACTTGGGTTATCTAAACATCCAATTCGAATTTCATGAAGTTCAGAATTGGGTTGAACTTACAGAAGAAAAAAAAACAGATTAAACAGATCAGCCAACTTAATTTTTTTTCAACGAACGTTGTGCACTCTGGTTGTCTGCCAGGCGACTCGGCCAAAATAACGTCAACACCTCGATGACAACTTGATTGCCACCACAGCCCGTTCACATTCTGATTCACCATTCTATCATTTGTTTGAGAATGGAGAGAACATATATGGCTTACTTTCCGTTCTGGTCTGCAATTTCCATCTACCCAAATGAAGGGATAATACATGCATCCAGTGACAGAATTCAGTCTTCTTCAGATATCGCAAGATTAGCAAATATGCCGACCATGGCAAGTTGCATTTGTTGCAGGTGTCCCCTCGAATCCCGAAGTTGACAACTTTGTGGACCTTTCTGGAATTTTGCAGGTTTCGTCTCGAATCCCGTGTTTAAAAACAATTCATACTTTTCCAGAATTTTATAGTTTCCCCTCGAGTCCCAAATTTACAACTGTGTCGAACATTACACTATCACATTGTACCACATATCCAGATTTTAGCTTCTTTTTAATGGAATGGCAACTGTCTAGCTACATCCGGTCAAGTTATTTTAATATTTAACCTTCAAGTGGCATTGTGCACAGTGACAGCATGCATATTGCCCCACCATTGCCACCAAAACAGCATAGACAATTCTGCTGTAGTATTGGATTACACTCTACTACTGTGTCCCATGATGCTCATACATAACGAACTCATTTATACAGGAAATTGTTCCGTGGTACGGAGGCTGTCAGAACCCCGCACACCGCATCATGGACTCCTTTAGGAATTTTTTTAAGTTTGGGGCTTCAAATAAACAAAGAATAACAAATAACTGCAAAATTGCTGGGATGTCCCGAAACAGCTGACAACTTTGCATGTGGAATGACATTGGCCAGTGCCCGTCGTGCACAAAGAAGCGGCGCATTAGGAGAAGCTGGTGCAAGATCCTCGGGCTCTGCTACTATGAATGGCACAAGCCGGAAGCCGCTCAGTCCATGCGCATTAACTTCTATCGTTTTTTAGCAGAGATCCGCAACAGCAAAGGGATATTGACTTAGAAACCGTTGACAAAAAATGCCAGCACTTCCGACAAGCAGCAGCTGAATTTCACCAGAAGCAGTGGCCACCGCAGTGATCATCACCGCATCAACAGAGATCATTGTAACAAATGGCTGACCACTGTCACAATCCCAGTAGATGTCACGAGTTCTGAGAAAGACAGTGTTAATCCTTGCAGTACCTACAGTCTGTCCAGTCTAAGTTGAGCTCTGACCTTTTTCTCGCTCGGTCGAGGATCAGGGATCTCCAAAATGCAACCGCGGATTTTGGATGGTTTATCCAACGGAGCACCGTTCGCTTTTTCACGGTCAAAATACTCTCTCAGGTTCAAAACCGCTTCACGAAGTCCAGAAGACAGCGCATGACCCTTGCCTGTTGGCATCCCGACACGTACAACAACAAATCAAGAACTTCCCAAGCCAAAATAAAATGAAAAGCATTGCTTGCAAGGAATTCACCCTGCCACAAAAACGAAACCGGATTGGAGCAGACAGCAGGGGCATAAGAATATGGTTGGCGTGCCCTGCCTCTTTCACGCGACCAGAACAATGCGAACTCAGGTATAAGAAATCTGGGGTCAACCGCGGTCAGAGCTCAACTTAGACTGGACAGACTGTAATGGGTTGATTCTTCGGGGACCAATTCCTTTAAGAATCAGTAAATAATTGAGACTTGGGTCATTAAACATCAAATTTGATTTTCGTGAATTTCAGAATTGCAGTTGAACTTCTAGAAAAAAATAAAATAAAATAAAATAACGGATTTGCTTTATTTAAGTCAAATGCATAAGGTAACATGACCATTCGCATATTTATGTTTACACTTTTTATTTTTCCTTGTAAAACACTAAATTTATGTTTCACCACCTGAAAAGCCATACTTGTTCTGTAAGAATGCGTACGCAGACTTACCACAGCATCTGACTGGCGTGCATAAGGACCAACGTGAGGTAATGGAGATTCTCGCATGCGAAGATTCACAACAGCCCCATCTCCAGATGGTAATTATCATCAGGAACCATCTGAGACAACTCAACAAAATTCGTTACAAGAGTTTCCAACCACTCTTTTTCTCAGACCTGATGTTTATGGACGATGTCCGGATTTACATTGCATGTGGAACAACTCTCCACTTCAAATCTGAAGGTACCTACTCACATTCTAGATTGCGATGATGCAGAATTTGGGAGGATCGCAGAAGCTCACATTAACAACGCGAATTCGTAAAAAGACAATTTTTTGTGATTTTTGAATTATTTCGAGAGCTGTGGATTCGCACTTGTGTGGGTAGGTTATTGGAACTGCCAATATTTGCTGGCAGCTGTTAAAAGGTTTCAAACGTTAATGGTCTAAAATTGAGTTTGTTGCATTCCTGCACTTGCACAAGTTGAGAAAAAATGGCTTCAGGAGACCAATTTCAAAATGGAGAGGGGAAGAAATGTTTGGGAATTTAAGATTCATCCAACACAAATATCAGCGTATGCGCAAAGAGCATGTGAGGAAAATATCAGTGCAGCCATTAAAATATTCCCTGTTGAGTTCAGGTTTGCTCATTAACACAGGTATCGTACAGCATCATGCCACTAGAAAAAGGTGCGTGCACCCATTTGTGACCAGACACTGCAACATTGTTCCAGAGTACACAAACAGTGCAGGTGTATGGCGTAAAAAGGCATATTTATGGTTTGTGGATGGAACGGATGGAATGGATGGAACCATCACAAACGAGGTGATAATGAGATGGCCAAAACCCACGTCATCGTACGACCCGTATTGATAAACAATTACTTGCTTGTGGTGAAAGACTAAATCCGATTGGACCAGATTGCAGATTTGGAGGACGAACCGGACCTCCCATTATTGGTCGACATTTTGCAGCACCTGCAAACACCGACGCTTTGCCCTTATGCACCCAAAAATGCCATTCACAGGCCACCCGACTCGTGGATGGATCAATGATCTTCCAATGAGAGAGTTTGTTTTCATTGATGTCGAATTTTTGTTATTAATTCTTGCTTTTGTGTCACATAAATAAGTTTGTTTTGGAAACTATGAAAAGCTTGAGTTAAGGAATAATAGTTGGAAAAAAAATGAAAGTATTTTTTTCTTTTAATTCAGTTTACAGGGTGGTACACAAAAAAAAATCTTTTTTCAACATAGAGATGGCTCAAAAATAATGCTTCGGAAATTCCTAGTTTTTTTTTAGGATTTTGATTTCAATTCATTCGAGTAAAGTTATTGTTCATCGTAAGATCAACGTTGCTCTGAAGGATGAGATGTGATTTCGATCACTGTTAAAGGCCATTGATACACCGATACACTTACTGCGAAGCCAACGTGCAGTGCACAGGTGGCGAAGCAATGGGTGATCAGCAAATAGTTGCCTTGAATTAATAAAAAAAAATAGAAATTAGAAAAAATTTAGGAACATTACGAATTTTTGGTAATTGTTTTTGGGACACCATGTGTTGTTCTCTGCCATATGACGTCGCCGCTCGACATTTCTTGACATTTCACTTTCAGTGAACAACATGCATTTGTATATGGAAGCCGGATCGACTTGAAGCTGCCACTTCAAGTCAAAGTGCGGAAAGATTGTTAAGCTTCGTGGGTCCAGGAGCCTCACAGTTGCTGCAGCCGCCACGGCACAAATTGCCATAGAGCCGATCAGGTGGAAATTGTGCCGGCAAGGTGTTCCTGAAGACCTTCTATACCAATTTGACCTCACTGATTCCTCATCCTGCCTCTTTGAAAAGCAGTTGCCAATAGTCGAGTATCGCACACACATGGACATGCTTCGTGAAGACTGAGCCCTCTGCAAGTTATATCAACACGGCAGTGCTCAAAGTGTGTGGGAGCTCTGGGAGCACGCGCTCCTGCCCGCCCTGAGGGTGTGGGAGCGCAGCTCCCACATGCCCTGAACCCTTTGCGTTCCCACGATTGGAAAACTGTGCAAAAACGCTCC